>SNQJ01S0032554.1:0-40549 GCA_010110895.2 Picea sitchensis
TTTTCTACAAACTATAAATGTTTATATTTACCATACATCTCTGAGGTATCTACTTTATGTACAAAGTTTCTTCAATATTGACTCTACTTGGCTGAAATCCTGAGACTCCTGCGACAAGTACAAACTTTCTATTAGATAACCAGGGTGGATGCTAACTAATCACAAGTGCATTAAACATTTTAGATGATTGTCATATGATTATCCATTCATAAGAATATGTACATGTTGTTGAATGATGTTGATAAATGTCTGATGTACATCTTCTCGACATGCCCTTCACATCACCATATACATAGAAATAGCCACCTTCTGAAATGAGCTTCCACACATAGCTAGCTTGTATTTTCTAGTGAAACGGAAGATGTATGAGAGCCATAGTTAGCAAATTATTTCTGATTTGTACTAAATAAAGTCACAAGGCATGCTATATAGATTTACTTTTCCTCTGTATTTGAAGTGTAATTTGAATGTGGAATATTTTCCTCTATGAGGAGAAAAATGGATATCTAAATGTATTCAACAACCCATTTCCCATGTTTACTTCCCCTATAATGGTTTCTAATTATAAACGTGTGTACGAGATATAGGATGGGAAAGGTCTAGAGGGAAAAACTTGACCTTCTTTCTTTTCCTTGAAATTTACTTTTGATCTAGAAAAATATTATAAGAAGATGCAATGGAGCATTTTTCTTGAGGTTTTGTGCATATTTGGGTTCATCTTAGCTTGGATTTATTGGATTTCAAACTGCATATCATAAGCCACTTTTTTAGTCCTAAGCAATAAGGTTTCACTGAGTTCTTCAAATCATCTAGGTCCACTCTCTCTTTTCCTTTTTATTATCATGACGAAGGCTCTTGGTAATGATTTATCTCTACCCATAAATAAATGTTTTCTAAAAGGTATCAACATCTCCCCAAATTTGTGATTCATCACCCATTCCCAATTTGTGTATGATAATTTTGTCATGGGAGTGAAACAAGTAAAGAAAGCTAAAGAATTCAAACAATTGAACATTTTGTAAGAAACATCTTGACGATAAATCAACAAATGAAAAATATAAGATTCTCTTTCTCAAACACAAATCCAAACATCAAATCAAGATTGCAGAATTCATGGGATTCCAAAATGAGGAATTCCCAACCAAATATATTAGGCTCCCACTCAAAACTATGAGATTTCACGGAATAAAATGACACTCCATGAACTCGAAGATAAACAAAAAATTGAATGATGGTCTAATCACAAACTCCCCCTAACTGGTAAAATTATATATTTCTCCTTCATCTCGAGTGCCATGCCAATATTCTCAAGCTCCTTCATTTCCCCCAAGATAGTTCTCTTTGACATTAAAGGAAAGTTTAGACACTTTCTTAGGCAAGGAAGTAAACCCAAGAAAAAATTCAAACTGTTACCATGGTTGGAAATAATCAAACCCAAGTGACATGGAAGGTTTGGCATGAAAAAATGACCTAATGAACAAAGATTTGGATGCAAAAATGGTACAGAAATTTCTATCATCCCCCCAACACTACAGTGTAGGATCCTAAAGGAGAAGTATCTCCCCTCAATCAAATATTTATCCCTTTTAAAGGACCAGGTACCAAAAGGATATTTTATATGGAACAATGTGATCAATTGCATGAATCTATCCAAAATTAGCATATCTCTAGGGAATTTGGTGAGGGTAATATTTATTTTTGGTATACATCTTAGAATGCACTCCAACCTTTTGTTGGAAATATGGAGATATAGGATGAAGGAACAATGATAATAGGATTCATTAAGGATTCAAACATTCTATTCTTAAATCAAATAATAGTGGAAGGTGACTCTAAATGATTATATACTCTCTTCACAGTCCTTCTCCCAAATTATCTCCATAATTGAAATTCTGTCAGAGAATGGAAATAGAGAAAATTATCAATTTTTGATTGAATTGTGTTCAAACATGTAAGGAGATAATCCAACCAAGACATTGATTAGCTATAAAACAAAGAGATCAAATCAAAGCATCACTTCTCTATTAGTTATCCAGTGATAATGCAGAAGAATTGAAACACTAGTGAGTTCAATTGGTGCTCAAGGGAGTCATGGTACCATCTGATTTCTAGGACAATGAGTTGTTTATCTCATCACTTAGTCATACAAATATGGTAGGGAATTTTAGTCACCATTAAAAGTTTTGTGTGAAGTCAAGATTTCAGAATCTAGCAGAACACTAAACCGTTTTGGAAGCTTGATAAACTAGAAAAGGGGCTAAATATGACAAGGAAGAGATAAATCTGGCAGGAGTGCTAAGATGATTGAGCTCGATGCATCGAGGATCATGAGTTCTCAAGATTAACGATCGAGAATGATTTCGATGGGTGAAGTTGCGTGGGATTTAATTTTGGAGAGTGGTCCCAAAATTTAAACCGTGGTTTTCTCTCGGGGTTACATGGAATCACCTGGTGCATTTCGGGGTGAAAAGCGAGTTGCCTCAAACCACCTTCTTAGGCCGTTGAAAATTGGAAAAGTATAAAAGGACATTTAGGCATTTATTTTATTTCGATTATTATTTTGAACACTGGACCGTTAGAACCTTGGCACGACCACCATTTTTCACCTACAGCTCAACAATACACCAACTGCACACCATTTCCGCTCATTTCCAGGTATTTTTCATCACAACCATGGATCCCATCATAACCTTAGTAAAAGAACAAGATCCTGTGGCAAATGAAGAAGCCCTAATTGACCGAGACTCAGATGTTTTTTATACCAAAATCACTATTTGTCCTATCTCTGTGTCCAGAAGAAACCTGTCCGATAAAGTAGGAAGATGTATACCATTCCTTGAAGTAGTCTAGGCCACCATAGTCCCTTATGCTGTCGAAATTTCTTTCCCATTTCCTGAATTTATAGGTTGGTGCGCCAAAAAGTATTCCCATGAAGAAAGAGTCGTTGTGAATAATCGAGGGTCCGAGGTATTGTGTAGGGTAGAGAGTCTGTCAATTTGAGAGTCCCTTAGTATATTAGAGTCTTTTTCCACAATTTTTGAACCTTTCAATGAAGAGAAGTAGATTAGGGTATACAAGGAATGCCCATTAGAGGCTCGAGATCTGTTTTTACAGACAATCATCAAACCTGAACATTTTTTTAGAAGTTCTATCTTTACCGATGAATGTAAATATAATGATTATCGAAGTCCAATGGGTTTGCTCCCTATTGAGTCAATTTTTAGGTCTAGACAATGACAAATATATGGTTGAAGTCATGCTTGGTTTCCTTGTAACCTTTTTTAAGTCAGAGTGATCCATTCTGCTAGTCCGTATCAGCTTTGATCAATTCCTAGCTGATAATATCCATAAACAACCAGTGAATTTTTTCTCTCTAATACATTTTAGATACTACACCTATCTATTGAGAATTTTCCTAGAAGCCAACAAGAGAGAATTTCATGAAGAAACATTTATGTCAAATGAATGTAAAAGGATTACATTACTTATCTTCATCAACAAAGTCATGTCTAGATTTTATAGTTTGATTTTCAATACCATCCTACCTAGAGTTTTGGATGACATGAGAAGCTATCTACAGGCAAATCCAGAGAAAAAAATGGGGGATTGGGTATTATTCATGCACTGAACAATAATCCGGGTTTATGGTTGTCATGAATCCCCTTATATATTGCCTATTTTTCTGACTCCTAGAATCTTTTCCCTTGAATTCATCAAGCATAGAATTATATATGAGACATAGCATTTCTTTAAATTGCACAAAGCCTCTATCCTTAAGTTCCCTTTTATCATTGGCCCCTTCATTGTCAAAGCCAGATCATGTTTATCTCAAGTTCAAGCAAAGCTCAAATAGTTTGGTTTTGCACAAATACAGGGAAGAAGGTATGATCCACATCAAATCATATCCAAGAGAATATTGATGAACAAAAAATCCCCTTATGAGCATGAATAGGTTGAGGGTTTTGATAAGCTGGAAAATCTAGAACTCTGTGTTGATATGGAAGAAATCTTGCAACCAATTCAAACATAGCAAGTGGAGGCAACCCTGAAACAAAGTCAAACACAACAAGCTTCTTAGAAACTGATAATCAAAGTTCCTAAGATAAGTGTTTATAGCAAGATAAGTAGTTCATAGGCCATGGGTATCAGTGATCAACAAACTTCTCCTAAGAAGATGAAAGTTTCACAACCATCACAAATTGTGGATTTAGAAGAAGAAGAGCCCAGAGAACAAGTAAATCTAGATATGGTGGAAAGTGGTACCAACATTGTAGAGGTTGAAAAGGAAAGTAAATTCCAAAGTGAAGGTGGCTCAAGAACCTTTAGCAACAAGAAATACATCTTTGATAAAACATCTAAGGAAGTTTATCAATATAGAGAATATTTGGAAAAACAATATGCTGAGAAGGGAAACACAACTCTGGGTGAGATGAGGGATTTAGTCCCTGAAGTGGAAAACATTTCTCAACATAAATATTCTTTGTTCACAGTAAGAGATGTTTAAAACATGACCTTAACATTGCATTTGCAGATGAATACAAAGTATCTGAAATAAATATAACATATGATAATATAAGTGCTCCAAACAAGGTCAAATTCCATAAGCATACCAGTGATATGTTGTATTCTGATTACTTGAGTTTAATCTTGAAGAATTCAAAACTACCATCTTATGAAATGAAATTGGAAGGACAGTTGAGGTAGGAAAAGACATCTAGCAGAGCTTGGCAGACTTAGGTCAAGAGGTTGGAATCTGAAGGCCCCCAAGGGTTGAAATCCTCATTGGATGAGAAAGACAAATTAATTCAAAGTTTGAAGAAGAAATTGAAAATGTATGCTACAGAGCATCCACAAACAACATAATTGGCTTCTCTAGAACAAGAAAAGGAAACACTTTGTCAAGAGACATTGGACTACAAGGCTAGGGTGTTGCATCTAGAACAAGAAAAGGTGAAATGGTCACAAGAGCAGACATAATTTCTTTACAAGGTTGAAGTTGTAGCTCCTACTATAGAAGTTGGGTCAAACATTAAAGGACTTTTCTAGGCTATGTCACAAGTTATCCTGAAAGAAGGAGAAATCAAAGCGATGAAAGGAAGCATAGAGAAATTGAAGCAGGAATTGCAGGCAAAGGATGAAAGGATAGCTCAATTTCGAAAAGAGAATGAAGTCTTGCAAGAAAGAATGAAAAAATTGAAGATGAGGTTAAGAGGAAAAGGTTTGTTGCAAGGGGCCAAGCATATCATCTGGGACTCTATAGCTACTGAAACTGCCAAGTTCAGAACATATTTGAATTTTATTAATGATAAAGACAATATAGCCATCACAACCAAAAGTAGGTGCACTGTTGTGAACTAAAATTTAGCAAAGAAACCATCAAAATGGGCCCAGAACACCATAAATCTACTCAATGTTGTTCCTATTGCAGACCTTCAGACTATTGGGGTTAAAGACAAAACTACATTGATTATCTGGGCCAAGAGGGTTATTGCTAAGCATAACCTATTGAAATCAGTTCAAACTAAAGAAACACAGATGGAATAGAGTGTACAGGAGTTCAAATATTTGTTTGAAGAATTGTTTACCAAAGGACTTCCGCCATTTTGGGATGGCAAGGGAAAGTTGTATGATCAGGAAGAATACAATGCTCATTTTACTAAGTGCAGAATGGATCATTCCAAGTTCTAAACAATGGAGGAAAATCTGAAATGAGCTACATTAGTTGAGCATCTGATTACAGACTTTGAAATTCTGAATGAGTTCAAAGAAGTCAATCCTGGGTTGCCAGTCTTTTCATATGCTTCTTGCATTGACTTGGAAATTCTGATAAAGGAAATGACAGATTATGATATTCCTTCTGACTTTCAATGGAAGGAAATAATTAGGTCGGGTAAGACAAAGTATAGTTTTCCAGGGCCCAGTAGATGATGTACAAATGTTACTAAAGATGGAAAATCACGTGGAAGACCAGAGTAGAGCAAGTCGTGAAGAAAGAAACTGAAACGCCAGAGGAGCCAGAATCCAAATTAAGAAATGTTTTCTTGCTGATCATTGTAATCGCTTTAAAAACTGAAACATTTCTTTGTAATCATTGTAATCGGTTTCAAAACCGAAACGGTTCTTTGTAATCATTGTAATTGGTTTCAAACTGAAGGAACTCAACTTGTATAAATATTAGAAGTTCCAAATGTATTAGGGGTTGGTAGAACTGCAAGGGCACGTTTTTAGCTATTGGAGTGTGAATGTAATTTTTTGAAGTTGAATAGAATGCACATGCAGATGTCCTGAAATTTACATGAAAAGATTCTAATGGTGATGGTCTGAGTTTCATCTTCTTTCTTCCTATGTATTTCCCGTGTGATTAAATTCCATTTTCACTGTCTTCTGTTTAAATTGGATAGTTAAAGGCCTAGAATTCATCATGTGATTCTCTCGGCTGAAGAAATTTAAACTATGTTAAGTTCTTCCTAACTAAGTCAAAATTCATTTATTTAATGCTCTGCTACAATTATATGTTTTTGCTTTCTTCTCACACTCTGCAAATTACAATTTATAACTCATATTTATCGCCTCATTTATCCTTTATCCTCTGGAGAGTTCTATTGACCAGTCAGTGATTCCATTCATTTTCAAAAGTTTTACTCCATAGCCCTAAGTGTCCCTCCCCTTCCTTTCCAACAAAAGTATAAAAAACCCTTTAAAACAACAAAACCTAGCCAGTGATTTGTAAAATGAAACTCGTCTATTAAAGACCAAGTGACATGAGAGAGCCCTCTTTGAGCTGAGTAGGATAATACCTAGCTCTAAAGTGGTTTGTAGGTTACCTCTGTTGTTTGTTTTATCAACCGAACAAATTTACATAGTTCTAACATGGAAAACCCTCTATTTATTCCCTATAGAATAATCCTTCACCATGAGAGTAGTATCACAGTTCCATAAAGCTAAGGAAAGTGATCATAGTCCCACAAAGAAAGGAAAGGAGATTTCTTTAAGAAAACGTACTCTTTAATGAAATGTTTGAAAGAGGTCTAATACCAAATTATGTGACTATCACAACCATAATTGATGGATATGCAAAAAGGAAAGGCTGTAGCATTGTTTAATATAATGTTAGAAAGGAGTTAGTTACCTTGAAACCATATAAGAATGAGAAAGAATGCTTTCTAGGAATTAAATACAGACATTATTCAGTCCATGGAGATTTAGTGAGCCTCCTTGGCTCCCTTGCTACAAACTAAATACAAATATTCCAACACCACATTTAGAATGATCCTAAAACACAAGGACATAAACCTCATTCTATAAGGGCTCCTACATTTGATATAATTATAACCGAGTGACAAATGTAGAGATGAATATTTTCCCTCTGTTAGCACTCTGTAAATTTTGTCCAGCTGAATAGACAAACGACAAAGGTAACTATTTCAACCAACATTAGATCTGAGGCACTAGATTGCTCAACTCATAGAGGTCTCTCTCATGTCACTGGGTATATTTATGGAAATCAGTGGCTAGATTTGGTTTGTTTTGGGGTTTTTAAATAAAATTGTTGGCAAGGAAGGGGAGGAACACTTAGGGCTATGAAGTTAAAATTCTGAAAGTAAATGAAAACCATGCATTGACTAATAGAACTCTTCATAGGATAAAGGCTAAATCAGGCGATGAATCTGAGTTATTCTTAAATTTAAATACAGTGTAGGAAGATAGAGAAAAAAATAACTTCATTAGAGCATTATTGGAATGAATTATGAATTAGTTAGGAAGAAAATCACAGAGTTTAAATTTCTTAAAACAAGAGCATCAAATGATGGCTTCTAGGACTTTAACTCTCCAATTTAAATAGAAGAAAATGCAAATGGAAGACAGGTCACAGGAAATACATACGATGAAAGGAAACAAAGCTCATATCACCACCCGTTAGAATATTTTCATAGAGACTTCAAAATCTTCTGCATTTATATTCTATTCAGATTCAGAAAATTTACAAATAGAGTTTGATACAACCGAAATGTGCTCTTTCACTTCTACCAACATTAATCAATTCAAGTCTCTCAGTACTTATACAATTTGATAAAAACAACTAAAGCTGAAACGTTTTAGCTTCTATAATAGTCTCGACTGATGGTTTCGGTATACGAAGCAATTTACAATAATTAGAAAAAATAAAACGTTTCAAAATCATGAACAATTTATCTGATTGTTCGACTTCCTCTGCGTCATCTATCTCACTCTTAGCTTTTGCTAGATCTACGAAACTGGTGACACCTGAAGATCACTTGTTGGTTCCAGAGAAGTTGCACTTTGTCTTACCCAATCACACGATTTCTTTCCATTATGGATTAGAGGGGATCTCTTAGTCCATCATCTCTTTAATCATAATTTCCAAGTCAATGCATGTATCATAAGACATGGTTGGCATGCCAACCTTCACTATTTTAAACTTGTTGAAAACTTCAAAATCTGTAGCCAAATACTCTACAAGACTCTGGCCTTTCATACTTTCTTCCAAATATTCGAACTTAGAATGGTCCATTCTGCATTGCATGAGGAGAGAGTGATATTATTCTTAATTGTATAATGAGCCTTTAACATCCCAAAATGATGGAAGGCCTTTGGTAAAGAATTGTTCAAAAGCATCTTTAAACTCTTGTATGTTGTGTTCCATTTTCATATCTTTGCTCTCGACCGATCTAAGTAAGTTTCACCGGGTAATGATCTTCCTAGCTGAAATGATCAACGTAGTCTTGTCTTTCACACCAATGGTTTGAAGTTTAGTAGTTGGTACAACATTCAGTAAATCAATATCATTTTGGGCCCACTCCGAGGGCTTCTTTGATAATATTTCATTTACAACAACACATATTTTCTGAGATGTAGCAACCATGTTATCTTTGTCGTTGATAAAAGTCAGATAGACATGGAATTTAGCAATCTCTCCAGTAATAGCATTCCATAATACATGTTTGGCTCCCTGCAATAATGTCTTTCCCTTTAACCTGGTTTTTATCTTTCTCACTCTCTCCTGCAAATCTGGATTTTCTCCATGGAGTTGAGCCATCTTTTAATCCTTCACTTTCATCTCTTGCTTCAACTTTTCCATGTTCTCTTTGAGACTCTTGATCTCACCTATTTTTAAGCTCACCTGGGACATAGCTTGGACTAAACCTTCAATGCTTGATCCAGCCTCTGTATTAGCAGGTACAATGACTGCCATGTCTGATGTCGTTACCTTCACTAGTGACCAATGCTCCATTTCTTTCTCCAATTGCAACAGTTTAGCCTTGTAATTGAGTGCCTCTTGTCTGAATGTTTCTTTCTCCTATTCCAATGCAGTCAATTATGTTGTCTGTGGATGATTTGTAGGTGACATATTCAACCTTTTCTTTAGACTTTGGATCATATTTTTCTTTTCATCCAAAGAATATTTCAACCCCCGGGGACCTTCAGACTCTAACCTTTTGACCTATGCCATCCATGCTTTGCTGGACACTTTTTTATGTTTCAGTTGTCCATCTAGTTTTGATGCGTATGTTGTTAATATTGCAAATTTTAGTGCCAAGCTCAGATAATCAGAATATAACATGCCACTGACATTCCTATGGAATTTTACTTTGTCAGGGGCAACAATGTTTTCATAGTGCATATTGATCTTGAATACCTTATCTTCATCAACAACTGCAATGTTAAATGTCTTTTTCTCCACATCCCTAACTGAGAGTAAGGAAGTCTTATGCTGAGAAGTCCTTTCTACTTCAGGTAAAAGGTCTCTTATCTCATTTTTTTCCATACTTCCCTTCACAGCATATTGATTCATTAAATCTTCCCTGGACTGATACACTACCCCAGGTGTCTGGCCAAATATGTATTTCTTGCTACTGAAGACCTTTTTGCTGCTTTCGTTTTGTAGCCTAATTTCTGTGCCAGTTTCTTCGTTTTTGGCTGTAGCCTCTACCATCTCCAAGCATGTTTTCCCTTTGATCTCCTCTTCTTCCAGGTCAACTACTTTAGATGATGATGTGATTTTCATTCTTTTGAGAGTGTCTTGTTGGCTACTAGTACCTAGTGCTTCTGAAATACTCCTCTTATTGTAGACGCTCATTTTAGGGGCTTTGATGATCTAAAAATGAAGAAGACTTGATAAACTTGATTAAATTAATTGCAAGTGAAATGTTATGTGTTTAAAGAAACAAGATCAATTTGCAACACATAATAAAGGATTACTTATGTAGAAATAAACATAGACAGCAGCATAAATCATTGAACATCAGACATAAACACAACAACTTGATAAAGGAGTTCACCCCACTCCAGGCTACATCTCCTGGTCCAGCCTACTTTACAAGGAGTTCACCACCCAAAGCTACATCTCCTTTTCCAGCCTCCAAATGGATCTTTATATTAAATTGCTCAGTGCATTAAAAACATGTTCACAAAGGTTCAAAATGACAAACCGACCGCTTCAATGGCTTCCTAGCATCCCAAAACCCCCGTCTGGCCTCTTTCGCACTTCGAACTATTTAAAAATGAAGAAGATAACCTCCCAGTCTCTCCCTTCAACTATGTTGTCTCGGGTTCTACACTGCAGACCCTTTGTGCTTCAAACCTACTTCACACGCTTCTTAGTAAAACCAAGACCCAAGAGACGCTAGTAAGTAACTTGGCCCAAACCAGAACTATTAGGGGTACCAAATTTTAACCACGCAGATCGGGCTTTTCCAGGCTGGTCACACACCATATAGGGTCGGGCGTCAAAGTCGCTTGACCGCTTTTAAAACCCCACAACCATGTAAAACCGACACAGAACTCATGGGCTTCACAACCGCGACATAATATGATGCAATATATATAAAACCCACGCAAATATTTAATCCGGGTGCTACACATATTATATATATGTTTTAAACATAAACGTTGGTTGTATTAACCCCACGCCCATACATTAAAACTTACGGTTATATGCGTTGAAACATGGAACCACGGGTCGGGGCTTAGCCTTGGCCCGACCCCCCTTTGCATCTAACATATATCAATTTTAAATAAATTAACCCTCGCATATATGTTAAGAAACATACGGTGGTATAATGGTAGGTGGAGTATTGTAAAACCTTTGTGTTGTGGGAGGTCCAGGGGTCAAACACCGCGGACTCCCAATATCTTTTACAGTTAAATATGTTGAGCTAAATCCAATGAGGGACACTTGGCGCCCAAACATTGGGCCACGTGGCCTCTTCTCATTTGTTTCCAATACGACACGTGTCAATATGTTACTGGTCAACGAACATCCAATCAAAATGCACCACATCATTAGTATGCCATGTCATCATGATGGTAATGGCCTCCACGCATTACATATACGGACTGCATGTCACGTACAAATAACATCCCAAATTTTCCTCGCTTGACTTGGCGGTCAAATTGTAATATCTCCTCCATACGGACTCTTTGGTAAAAGTAAATATACTAACGGAATCAGGAAATAAGACGGACGTTAGCAGTACCTATTTTCATCGCAAGACTCTGCTATAACTTTGAAAATGAGCAAATTCTTGATCTCCGATCACACCTCTCCCCATTAGAAGCTTTTGGACCTCCAAGACTATCTCAGTCTATGTGAAAATGAGGGTATATTTCCCTCACCCTTCCAACCAATCCACTTGGCCTTGCTTGATTTGTTCCTATCACCAACTTAAATATCTTTACATTTCGTCAAGTCCTCATTAACTGTCAAGTATATGGTGTCTTCCTTCAGAAGTTCCCTCGTTAGATACTCTTGAGAAAATCATCTATGGAAGGAATATCAACATGCTCTCCTTGATCATCAATCAACTCAATATATAGGGTATTAATAGGCATGTAAACTCTTTTCTATTAATGTTTCCATTAGTGTAGGGGCATTGAAAAGTTTATTATAAACATTTTCATTAATGCCCCCACTATTAGAATAGAAAAACTTTATTAAAATTTTCTATTAATGCCCCCCACTATTATTATAATAATAGAAAAATTTTATTATAAACTTTTTCTATTAATGCCCCCACCCAATAATTTGACGCCATATAACTCTTCATAAATTCTCAACATTAAATAACCGCATAACCGCATAGATGGGAGGCAAATCTAAACGAAAAGCAGATACCAACTTTTCTCTCCATAATATTGAAAGGGACCATATCAATTGGTTTCAACTTTTTTACCTTCTCCTTAAGTTTTCCTCCTTGCCGGGATGTGCTTTACATACTCTCTTCATCTCCAACTTGCAAACCGTGATCAACACGATGCTTGTCATGTCTCCACTTGGTGTACTTGGCCTAGTCTTTCCTTAACCGCTTTACACCACCATATCATTGAATTTGTTCAATGAACTTCTCATATTCAATCAATATCATATCATACTGTCCATCAACAAAAATATCTTTCCCAAAGATGAATCTAAAGGTGACTTGGGCAAATAGCTAAAACATGTCTCAAATGGTGAAAACTGAGTGGAAGAGTGATTAGTCTAATTACAGAATGCATGTCAACGTAGTGTATTCATCCCAAAGCTAGATGCTTGTCGCACATGCACTAAGAAGATGTACCACCGTGACGATTCACCACCTCGTCTCGACCATCTCGCCCCATGGATGGAAAGATGTATGTTTCTTCAACTTGGTGTCCATGAGCTCCCACAAACTCGACCAAAAACCTCCAACAAATCGGTGAACTCGACGAATGATGGACTTGGGCAAACCAAATGCACCTCAAAAATTTTGCAGAAAGAATAATCGTATTGTTTGTTCTGGCCATGACCCCGCTTTAGTACAAGGCATCAAAATACACATTTTCTAAACCATCAACCACATAAAGATAATCATGACCCTTTCTATTATAGGCAAACTAATTTCAACAAAATCCATGGAAATATTTTCCCATGGTTTCCAGAAGGAACTGAAGTGGAGGTACAAAACCCAACTTCATTACTTGGTTTACTTGTAGCACACAAACTAACATCCCCGGCAACATATTACAAACACCCTCATTCATATTAGCTGCGAATAAAATCTTTGCAAATTTTCTATTGTTTTGCCTACACCAAAATGACAAGTAATAAGAGAAGAATGCGCTTCTTTTATGATGTTGATTATTTCTCCCCTGTGGAATACACAACTTGCCAAGATGATACAAGAGATTAATATTATGCAAATGATAATCCAATTCTTTCAACATGGTTAGAGTGGCACAAAGTTTCATACAATATCTCAAAGATCTGAAGCATAATCGCTCCACATAACTTTCTATGCATTATAGACCCCGCTTTAAGAATAACCGGCACTAACAATAGGTCTGACATCATATCCACTTTGTTAAAACTCCTTTTATACTTAATAACCAAATGAAACTATGAAGAAATCCCATCCATTTGAAGTGCCTAGCTTGTTGAAGCTTTGACTCATGGATTGTAAATATTGTAAAGGTTGATGATCCATGTGTGTATAATGGTTTCTTTTGCCAATAAATAATGTTTCCATTTCTTACACTTTGAACCAATGCATATAATTCTTTTATCTTAAGTTGATAATTAATTACCAAGACTATTAAACGCCTGAATGAAAACAAATTATTTACCATAATCAAGCAAAACCGCCCCATCGATAATGACTTTGCATCTATTTGAATTTTCAAAAGGTTGTCAGAATTGTGCGTAAGAACCGACACGAACTGACATCTTTTCTTTCAAAGTATCAATGCCTACTGCTGCTTGCCTCCCCATTGAAAAACCCCGCTGACACACTTGTCAAAAGCATGTAATGGAGCTTAAATGGATGAAAAGTTAGCAATAAAAATTCTCCAATATTAGGATGCTCCCAAAAAAACATCTTACCCTTGTCACATTGCTGGGCCTGGACCATTCAAAAATTACTTTAACTTTTGATAATTTAACTCACCACCTCACCAACACAATATGACCTAAGTAGATAAGTTTCTGCCTAAATTCACATTTGGACAACTTTAAAAAACTGCTCTTTTCCTTAAAACATCCAAAATTTTCTTTCACATGTTCAATATGCTCTTCACGTAGATTTTAATAAAAATCAATATATCATCTAAGTAGACACAACAAAATCATCCAAAACGCCTTAAGACATCATTCATCACCGGTGAGGAGCAAAGTAGTGTGTGCATTGCAAAGTCCGGAAAAGGCATCACCATCCATTCAACAAACCTTGCTTAGTCTTAAAAGTTGTTCTCCATGTATCGCCTTCAATGATTTCCAACTACATAGCCATTTCTTAAGTCTAACTTAGTGAAATATTTGTATCTTTTGGGTTGATCTAGTAAATCATCAATAAGTGGAAGAGGATAACCATTTTACTGTTATCTTGTTCAAGGCCTCCAACATTTTCCAAGCCCCATCCTTCTTTGGAACCAAACAATCGGAGAACCACATGGAAAAGAACTCGGCACAATTACCCCATTGTCTAACAACCTGAATTGTTTTAATCTCAAAGATTCCATATATAACCTGATATCCTATACATACCAATATTAGAAGAGGACAATCTTGTTGTAACTTAATTTCATGCTGGATTCCTCTTTCGGAGTGTAAGTAACTCCTTAGGTTCTTAAACATATCACACATACTGGTTAACAATTTCAAATAAACTTGATTTAACTTAGAATCACAACCTTTGAAATGCTTCATTCTCTACATCATTTTAGGTTTGATCATTAAGAGAACAAAGTTTTTCTGCATTTACTAATTTCTTCTATTTGCCCCTATTACTCATCATCGATAAGTTCATTTTCTTAGTGTGAGCTCTCACAACATACTCAACTCCATCCTTAAACAAGTGATACTTATTTTCTCACATGTAATATAGCTTTCCTATCATACAAATAAGGACTTCCCAAAACAATGCCACATATATCCAACGGTATCACATCCAACTCTACTTCATCAACAAAATTAGCAAAGAGTAGCAAACCTAAGTTTGTTTCCGTTACTCTTCTGTAACTTCTTAGCATTATCACATATCCAAACTGGTGTGGTAAGGTTTGGGATGTGGGCTTGTTTCAACTTTAAGTTTCTTTCAACTCAGTTTCTCTTCGGAAATAAGATTAGCTTGTGACCCCAATCAAACAATGTATCAATCTTTGTATGTTTTGAAATGACCCTTATATAAGTTCAATTTTTTGTTTTCTCCTGAGTTACATTGACATTTTCTTTACCGGAAGAGCTAAAATTTGCAACATACTCATACCTTGGTAACCCATCGCCGCGGATCTTCGCCTCACTGCATCTAAACTCAAATCTTGTGCCACATTCTAAACAGTCTTCGACTCCCCTTTGTTGTTGTTGCCAAATTTTTTGGGTCTTTTTTCAGGATGAGGTTTCCAACACTGGTCTTCATCATGGCCTTCCTTTGAACAGTGTTTACACATGAATTTTTCTCCCTCCTTCTTCATCGTAGCATTCTTTCTGCCTTTGCCTTTTGAAATGCTTCTTCCCTTTGACTCCCCGGTCAACGCCTTCTTGAAACCCTCATTAGTATCCTTATTTCCCCTTGCTTCCAAATGCGAGTCAACACAAACTTCTGCTCCGGGATCAGGCCAGAGGTATAGTGTGCCTCCTCAAATAACTATCAAAAGCACCAATATATTTGAGCAATGTTTCTTATGAAGACAAATCAACTCCCAAACCAAAGCACGCCTCCTAAACTCTTTGAGTAAACTTGCGCTATCTATTCCTTTGCTTGTTTAAAATTCTGCCTATCTCCATTGTTGCCTTTGTTTATAAGCCAATGGATAAAATTGTTTCTAATTGCTATTATGAAGTCATTCCAAGAAAGCAAAATTTTTCCATTCTTTTAATTTCTTCAGGTCTTAGATTCCCACCAAATAAGTGTCGAGCCATCTAATCTTAAAGAAGCTAACCAAATTTTTGTTTCACTATCTGTATCTTTTATTCTAGAATAAACTTCAATTTCCTTATCCAGTTATCTAGCTTTTCAGCATTAACTCTCCATTATAAATTGGCAACTCAAATTTTATATCAAGCTTTAATGAAGGAATTTACAAGGAGTTTTACCATGCCCCTTTTGAGAATGGGGAAGATTTTCTCAATCAGGAAGAAGAAGAAGAAGATATAGAGAGAGAGGTGGTGGAGAAGCACCATTCTCCTCTCTTCCTCGAGTCTTTTGATCCGTGTGGACATCGAGGCCACCCACTTTTCCAAATGACTAAAACAGTTTTCTGGCCATTTTGCAATTTACTATTTTTTTTTAGCAGGTTTTAACTTCCTGACCATTTGCAACTAAATGAAGTTTTTTTGTGATCTAGGTTCTCAATGATAGCCAAAGGTACGATTGAGCCCCCAAATGAATCTCCTAATTTATACCTTCCAACGAAGCACATTATCGCCTGCAGATTGTATGCAAAAGTTACGACCCCCTGAAGTTGATGCACCAACTTACCCAAACGGGGCCCACATGACTTTGGCGCTTCATCTCCTAGGGGTTAGGGTTTGACGTTCAGGAATTTGGCATTCTCGTCTATTGCAAAAAGGCCTCCAGCCCCATTGTAATCATCTTCTTTCAAATGCAGTAGCCACATCTCTCTCTTCATAGATAAGATCCCACCATTCTAGCTAGTCTTTCAATCTCAGATTTTGTATGCTCTCAGACATTTATTTCATTAATAGAAACGGTGTATTAATGACATCTCTGTGGTTTATGTGGTTGCATATCTGATATATTTTGTTATATTACTAGATATACTGAGCATTCTCGTATTTCTTTTATTATTATATCTCCTCGCTTCCTACTTTCGTGTGTCAAAATAATCCCATCACTTGTCACCACTGACTCCCTTATGCATTGAAGGATTAGAACCTTCACCTTACATTATGTCTGCTCCAAATGTAAAATCTTCTACTATGTTTCTCAACTCTATGACAAATTGCCCTGAGATCTCTTCATCTTCGCTCGAAACACGCTCATGCTGAATTTCTCAGACAAAGCGTTTCTAGAATGTCTCTATGCGTAACTGCTATGAACTTAAACTGCCTCCGCTCTATTAAGAACTTATTCACATGTTGACCTTCTCCTCGCGGTGTGTGAGTTTCAAACCTTGTGAGTATCGTAAAACAAAACTTGTAAAACAATCAAGTCTTCAAAACCTTGCTCTGATACCAACTTGGATCTAAAATGAAGAAGACTTGATAAACTTGATTAAATTACTTTGCAAGTAAAATGTTATGTAAGCTTGAAGTAAATGGATCAATTTGCAAAACATAATAAAGGATTACTTATGTAGAAATAAACATAGACAACAACATAAATCATTGAACATCGACATAAACACAAGAACTTGATAAAGGAGTTCACCCCACTCCGGGCTACATCTCCTGGTCCAGCCTCCAAATGGATCTTTTATATTAAATTTCTCAAAGTTCTTAAAAACATGTCTTACAGTGCTCAAATCAACAAACTGACTGCTTCAATGGCTCCACAGCATCCCAAAACCCCTGTCTGGGCTCTTTCGGCACCTGAAACGGTCGAAAAATGAAGAATATAGCCTCCTTGAAGTTCTCCCCTTCAACTATGTTGTCTCTGGTTCTACAATTCGCACCCTTGTGCTTCAAACCTAGCACACACGCTCTTTAAAGCGTAAAAACCAAGACCTGTACGCAACCGCGCACCGGTCCAAACCGTAGAACGGTTAGGGGTGCCCAGCCCTTAACCGCCTCGACACTGGGTCATATTGCTCACGCGACCATAGGCTGGGTGTCAAAGTCGTTTGACCGTTTTAAAACTCCCAAAACCGTGCAAATGGATAGTAACTCCCGCACTCCACAACCGCGCGCACATTTTAATATGGTTTAACATATATAAAACCCACGCAAATATTTAATCTGGGCGCTACACATATTATATATATGTTTTAAACATAAACGTTGGTTGTATTAACCCCGCGCCCATACATTAAAACTTATGGTTATATGCGTTGAATCATGGAACCATGGGTCGGGGCTTGGGCCCCGGCCCGCGCCTTTTTCCATATAATACATTGCATAAACTTATAACAATTAAACCCTGAATATATTTCAAGAAACATACGGTGGTCTAATGGTAGGCGGAGTATTGTAAAACCTTTGTGTTGTGGGAGGTCCGAGGGTCGAACCCCGCAGCCTCCAATACTTTTACAAAGCAAATATGAGCCAACCAAATGAGAGACACATGGCGCCCAAACATTGGGCCACGTGGCCTCTTCTCATTTGCTTCCAATACGACACGTGTCAACATGTTACTGGTCAACGAACATCCAAACAAAATGTGCCACATCATCAGTATGCCATGTCATCATGATGGTACGTCCCTCCACGTGGCCGTATGGACTATACGAACAGGTACAGTCAACATCCCAAATTTTTCCCTATTTGACTTGGCGGTCAAATCGCGATATCTCCTCCATACAGACTCTGTTTGCGAAAGTAAATATATCGCCGGAATCAGGAAAATGAGACAGACGCAATGTCACTGTTTTCATCGCATTCCGAGCACTTTGAAAATTGAGCAAATTTTGATCCCCTGATCATTTGATAACTAACTTAGGGGAAGGTTTATGTGCTAGGCTCTGCTGAGGAGCTGGTTCTATTTGTTTTGTTTGATCATGTTGCATGGTGACCTCCATTTATGCACAGGTCTCTAGATTTTCCAACTCATTAATCCTTCGACAAGTTCATGTTCATGGGGACCTTGTCTACTGGCCAATATTCTCTTTGATATGATATGATGTGGATCATATCTTCTCCCTTGAAACTGTCTAAAACCAAATTCTCTAAGATTGAATTGAATATGGGGAAAACAAGACTTATACTTCACCACAAAGGGACCTACCACGAAAGGAAATTTCAGACTAGAAGCCTTGTGTGCTTTCAGAAAATGCTCAGTCTCTAAGATAATTCCTTGTCTTATAAACTCCAAAGAAAATATCCTGGGCATCAAAAAACTGGTAAAAGATAAGTTCCTTCCTGGTATCCATATACCCAAATCACAGTGGATTGTGTGAACAAAACCCAGTCTCCTACCATGCTCTCTAGATTTGGCTATAATGATATTTTCATTTCTTCCAGAACTCTCAGCAAATTTGAACCAAAAATGAGACTGTATACCCTGGACAGAATCTTGTTGATGAAGATGATCATGGTGATCCTTTTACACTCGTTCAAAATAAGAGAAGTCTTAGAAAATGTGGTTTTGTTGGATTCCAGAAACATTCTCAGCAAGTGAGTGTAGTATCTGAAGTGCCTCAACGAGCTAAAGTTAACTAGTTGTTGATGTATATTATCTACAATAAATTCGTCAAAGTTGACACAGACTGACTGACCAGATAGAAAGAAAATCAATAAGAAACCTAACATGACCTCTACGACAAACTTGTCATTCTTTAACCCTAAAATTTGACTTAGCAGAGAAAAAACCCACTGGACTTCGATAATCATGATGCTTACATTAGCAGGTAATGACAGACTCTCTGAATGACGTTCATGCTTGACTATGGTCTGTAGAAATAAGGTTTCAACTTTGGGTGGACACTCTCTATAAATTTTGATCATTTTCTAGTTCCTCGAAGGGCTCTGACACTGTGGGGGAGGCATATGGTATATTGAGAGTATGTTGAAGTGATGGGCTATCTACTTTACATAGAACTTCTGACCCTAATTTATTTAAAATGAATCTTTCTCCCTGAGAATATTGCTCTGCACACCAACTTACACGTTTGGGGAATGGAAAGACCATTTATATGATGTAAAGGATGATGGATGCTTGAGTTTCTTTGAGGAAAGGTATGCACATTCAAACATTGTCCATAAATTTGATCTAGACACGAAAATAGGTGAGACTGTTATCTCTATTTCAAAAATGTCAAAATCTCTGTTGATTAGGGTTTCCTCCCTGGAGGAGATCTCTTGTTCATTCACGAATAAAAAAATAGTATGGAAGCCATGGTAGAGAATACCTGTCAAGTGGTGAAAAACATGAGTCTGGTTCGGTTCTGAGCTTTGAAATTCGACTGGAAGCTTTGCGCCAAATTTCTGAATGTTTGAATGCTTCAAATTTTCATAGAATAATGCCTAGGGGTTCCTCCTTTTATAGGTATCTATTGACATTGGGATTTGGAGAAAATGGTTTCAGGTGGACCACTTTTCTCCTTGATGTGCCCCTGAGGGCGCCATGCGCCCATGATTTGAACCATGGTAGTTTTCCCTGGCCCGCCCTATAGTCATTAATACTCATGTTATTTCAATCACTGATATAAGATTCAGTCGTTGATCTAGGCTGCTTCAGGATCTATTGTCCACATTTTCCCAGCAAATTTGGTATCGGGGGTTGGAGGTAGTGGTTTTAGTCAGGCTAATTTGTCCCCCGATGTACCTCTACGGGCGCCACACATCCCCTAATGAAACTGTGACAGTTTTCCCCAACCCACCCTCAATTGCTTAATATTCGCGTTAGTTAAATCTCTGATACGCGCCTCAACCGTTGATCCTGGATTCTTTCAAGATCGACGGTCCGCCGAGTGTTTCTCTTTATATCTCCACTATTTTTTCCATACGTTTCCAGACATAGTAGGGTCCTTTGATTAATCATATCTATGTGGCAATATAACCCTTCACTAAAAAATTTAATATCGGATACCATCTAGAAATTATTATGGTGATAACATTGGCTCCAACTAGGGATGCTATTCTCCCTACGAGGTAGCAAAGAAATGTAGACTAAGTGCCTACCGATTGGGCTATAATCTTATGTGTGTGATCTGGATCCTTTTACCTTTATTCACAAAATCTAAATCTACTCATCACAGCTCAGGGCCTTCACCTCGGGCTTCAACCATGCTAGTTTTTATTTCCTCTTTCATATGTAAAGAAAAAATGCAAAGAGACTATGTACAATGAATGGCGGGGTGATTATTTTTCAAACAACGTAATGCTTGAGAAGCCTTCCATTCACAAGCCCTCCTCCGGTGTGTTTTCCATTACTTTCTTCCAACAAATAGGCATTTCTCCCTCGGTAAACTACAATTTTGAATGGGCCCAACCACAGGTGATCAAATTTCCCATGTTTAGCTTTATATTCGTTCCTGGCATCCCATCTTAGTACTTAGTCTCTAGGTTCGAAGTCATGCGCCTTGGTGCATTTTTCAAAATCTTCCTTGATCTTGTCTTGATGTAGCTAGGAGTTATTGAAGGTCTTTTCTCTAGTCTGTTGTATGTTGATGAGTTCATACTCTCTTCTCCGATCAACATTCATTTCCGCTTCTTGCTCCTGTAAAAAATTCATTACTGACAATCCCAATGTAGTAGGAAAGATAGCTTATGTACCGTAAACGATCTAGAAAGGAGATTTGGAAATAGATCTCTTTGGGGATATCCTGTCAGCCCATAGCACATGAATGAGATTTTTTTGCCATGCCTTTTTATTTTCTTGCAGCATTTTTTTGATGATTCTGACCAAGATTTTGTTAAAAGACTCAGTCAATCCATTCCCTTGAGGGTAGTATGACGTAGAATGACCAAGGGTAATGTTGTAATCATTGCATAATTTTTCCAACTTTTTAGACTTGAAAGTCGTTGCATTATCAGTTATAATCTTTATTGGGCATCCGAATCTGGACAGGATATTGTCTTCTAGGAGTTAGATGATAACATCATCTGTAGCCTATTGGGTAGAAGCAACCTCAATCCACTTGGTAAAATAATCTATTGCAGTCAGGATCCATTTGTGTTGAGTCAAGGATTGCAGGTGTATTTCTCCTATAAAATCCAAGCCCCAGTGTCTAAAAGGAGCTTCTACTGAAATGAGTTTCAACGAAAGAGACTGCAATTTTCCTTTCCCATCAAAGATTTGACATTCATGACACTTTGACACTTCTTTATAAACATTAGGGAAAATACTTGGCCAGTAAAAACCATCTCTCAAAATTTTGTGCACAGTCATCTTCCAATAATGGTGACCTCCACAGTCGCCTTTATGGAAATCTCTGATGGTTTTCTCCACTTTTTCTTCTATAAAACAACTCAACAAAATCCCTCCTGGGTCCTTCCAGTACAGTAATTCATTTACTATACAAAATTTTGCTACCTTCATTTTCAGGAATCTGGCCTTTGTTTTGCTATACTCAGGAGGAGATTGCAGATTGTTTAACACAAAGACAATATTTTCATACCTTTTAGAGTCGAGAAATTTCTGAGATATTTTTGGAGTCGCCTTTTCTTGATCTGTTGTATTCTCTAATATCCCTTCAGTGAAATTTATTCCTAGGAGTTCGCAGTTCATTTGCACCATCAATATAACAAGTCCCTGTCCTTTAATCAATTTCAAGGGTTTAATTTCAAGATCATACTCTAACAATACTGCAATCCATTTTCCTCTCTTTCCTTCAGGACCAGGTTGTGTCAAGATGTCCTTTACTGAGCTATTGGGAACATAAGAAGTGGTATGTGAGTGTAGAATGTAAACCATGAATTATTTTAATGCCTTGTCCAAAGCATACGCTTGCTTCTCCATGATGTCGTATTTCAGAGGAGCATCTCTCAATGTCTTACTATAGTATGCTATGGGCTTCTCAAAATTTTGGTCATCCTTTTGAAGTAATACTCTTGCAATCGTATACTCAGAAGAAAAAGAGAATAGTATGAAATAATTCTCAAAATATGGACTAGCCAACACAAGAGCCTTTGTCAATGCTACCTTGATGTCTTCAAAGGATTTTCTAGCCTCAGGGACCCACTTGATTTCATTTCCCTTCTTTAACATGTTGGTGATATGTTTTATGATTTCAACTAAATTAAGAATGAATCTCCTCAGGAAGTTTACTTTACCTAGGAATGATTGTACTTATTTTTTTCTCCTGGGTATGCCAATCTTCAAGATCCCCTCCACTATGCTGGGGTCTACCTTTATCACTTCCTTTGAAATTATATGTCCTAGGATTTTTCCTTCTTCTATAGCAAAATTTGACTTTTTTAGATTCAAGGATATGCCAAACTTTCTGCAGTTTTCAAACGCTCTTCTGAGATGTTTGATGTGTTCTTCATCTGAGGCAGAATACACAGTAATGTCATCCAGATATATAACAATGAACTTATCTTTTTCATTTGCAAAAGCTATGTCCATGGCACTCTGAAACGTTTCCCCAACGTTCATGAGTCCAAATGGAATTTTGGCATACATAAATGTTCCCCAAGGTGTGGTGAACACTGTCTCTTATTGATTGTTAGGATGTACCATGATATGGTTGTATCCTGAGAAACTGCCTAACATTGACATTCTTTGAGAGCCTACCACCTTTTGTAAAATGTGATCCATTTTGGACAATGGGTAATTATCTTTAAGAGATACTTTATTCAGGTTACTAAAGTTCACACATAATCTGATTTCTCCACTCTTTTTTCTGATTGGCACTAGATTGGCTACCCATTTGGAAAATATCAGGGACACTATGATTTTTGCTTCATACAACTTTTTCACTTATTTCTCTATCAATGGTAACAACAGAGGATTTATTCTTTTTAATTTCTGTTTGAATGGCTTTTGATCTTCCTTTATTGGGATAACATGTTGAATTATACTAGTATCCTATGTTGGCAAATGTTTTACAGGTAACGTATGCTTCTCATTGATTGGAAAGTACAACAGTGAAGATGGCATGAGTATAGGAAGAATGTAACAGACGGGCATCAGAAGTAGTTTGGGAAGATGATGCAGAGCAAGCTCGATAAGATCAGAAGAGATAGTGCAGAGGATGGTTGGCATGCTTTATAGGAAGTATGCACTTTTCATTGATGGCAGGATCAGAGTGTGCATCAATGGAAAAATAGGAACAATGTAAGCTCAGGAGGAATTAGCACAAATTCGAATGCAGTGCATAGGTGTGCACCAGGGATGAGGTTAACTCATGGCTAAATCTCAAGGGAGATAACGTACTTAGGATCACAAGCGGATCAAAGGTCGAGGCCTTTGACACTTAGAAATTCTTCCAAGTAAGGAGGATGCGTAAGCTTGGAGGAGAAGCGTCGGTGATTGTTGGATCCCATCCCAAATTCCCAATGACTGTCAGATCTCAATGTAGACAATAGGAGCGCGCAGACATGGATGATAGATCTCGGGCATTAGATCCGAGCACAGGGTCCGACCATCATTGGATCAAGGAGAAATTGCATGTTCTTTAAAGTGCAAGGAGTAGAGGGCTCACAAAATATCGAAAGAAGGAGGACCATCCATCTTTAGGCAGGACACGTGGACACAGATCAACATTTTGCTAACTAGAGAGTCAAAGGAACGGGGTTCCCTAACCTCTCGAAATCACGATATGAGAAATCACAACTTAACCACAACTTAACCACAACCGTCAGATCAAGAAGTGATTTGCACCGCTGATCCAACTCCATTTCGGAGTTTCATGGATCGAGAGTTGGAAATGTCAAGTAATAACCAAAGGAATCCTGAAATCACAATATGTGATATTGCGATTTAATGGCAGCCGTCAGATCAAGATGTGATCTAGACCATCGATCCGACTCATGTCAGCAAACCACATCAGCTAGGAACATGTGGCACAACTAGGTAATGACAAGTGTCAGACTGATTCAACATTTCAAGCACATGTAAGTCACGAATCAGGGTGACACGTGGCAGGTATTCGACACGTGTGACGTCAGCAGGTTTACACCACTTCGGAGTTTCAGAAATCGGGAGATAGAGATGTCAAGAAACTCTCAGCATCAGGAGTCCCGAAATGCCAAATTGCGAAACGCTGAAATCCCGTCAACCATCCATCTCTGGGGGTTATTTGGACCATTGATCCGACTCCCTCTCAGAGTTTTGCGGATTGGGAGTTGGAAGCATCAAGAACATTCACCACAAGAATGTCGAAATTGTGATATGCGAAATTGCGAAATGATCTGAGCCGTCAGATCAAGTGTTGATTGGGATCATTGATCCCATGCCATTTCGGGGTATCGGGGATTGCGACTTGGTGAGTCGAGATACCTCATCTCCAGACTCATGAAATGTGAAATCGCGAAAGCACCTTATGCATAAGGCTGTGGTCACTGCCCTTGGTCACATTAGGAAGAGATGGAGAAAAGAGCTAGAGCAACCAAGTTCCGTTTCAGGGATCACAACTAGGAATGTGAAGATGCATGGTCACATGAATTCCAAATTGCCGAATGCCAAAATGCCGAAATGAATGCAAAATCCCATGGAATCAATCCAACGGTGCAGGTGAATTTGAAAAAGATAGGAGGGCTACTATAGCACGCCATAGTATAACTGCTAGAAATCATTGATGGTCTCTGCTAGAGAATTCGAAGAGACCTTTGTGTGATTGCTAGAGAAGATGAAGAGTCTCTAAGCTTCGTCCAGTGAAGCAAGATGATTTTTTGGAGGATTGACAGATGGATGAGCATTGAAGCCTATAACTAAAATAGAAGGCATAAGATCGACTGTGCCAGAGAAGACGTGGAGTCTCAATTGCCAGAGAGGCTGAGGATTCTTAGCAAAACACCCAGTGTTGTTGAACACGTGGCGAGAACCACCAGAGAAGATGAAGGGTTGTGATGATCATAAAAATCACTCGAGATGTGCAGAAGATTGGGCGCGGTGTGAGAACGCAGTGACATGGAAAACATTGCATGCACAAGGAGCACATGTACTATAAGAATGATGAACAAAGAAGAGATGGTTGTTGTCGTGGGGGAGGATTCAAGTGTGAGCAAGGAGGCAAAGCGAAGGTGTAGAGATGTATGGTAGAGTAAGGTTGCATCAAAGGGATATGGTGTAGAGAGTATAAAAGGCAGAAGAACAGAAAGTGTAAGGGGCGTGCAGAAGACACTGACGCAGACAGGGCAGAGCAGTGTAACTGAACAACAACAGGGTTGGTAAGCCATTGAATTATTTTATTTCACTGTAATAAATTTCAGTAACAAAGAATTTATTATTCAGGGTGGTTGGGATGTGCTAGGGAGGACTCATGTCCTCAAAGGTTCAAGTGGGTGCTTGAACACAGGGAGTTGGTGCTTCCTTCTAGTTGGTGCTAGAGAAACCAGGGAGTTGGTGCTTCCTTCTAGTTAGTACTAGAGAAACCAGGGAGTTGGTGCTTCCTTCTAGTTGGTGCTAGAGAAACCAGGGGGTTGGTGTTTTCTTCTAGTGGGTGCTAGATAAAATAGAGAGTCGGTGCTCTCAGCAAGTTGCAGCTTGCAAAACCAAAGGTTGTAGCCTCACAATGAGTTGGTGCTCATATGTATGATAATGTAAAGAATGTAGATAATAATTATCATATAAACAAAAAGAGGTTTTTACCCTGCATGGGTTTCCTCGGGAACTATCTGTCTCTGTCTTTCTCATATATGTGACTGATGCTGAATGTGCCTTTGTTTATTTCTCTGCATTATTGTGATCATCATTGAGTGCCCTGTAAATATTTCAAAAGAAGCATAATTGTTTAAGCACGGTAACACTGATTCACCCCCCCTCTCAGTTGTCCAACATCCTAAAATTTCAACTCATCATAACTCCAAGCAAAGACATTAGGGAATTCCTTTATTAAATTTACATACCTTTCTTTGACTTCAGGGATGAGATTGCTGGACAACTTAATGATCTTTGGGTTTTCTGGAGTTCCAATATTAAATTCTTCCACATCCTCTTCATTTACTGTAATCTTTGGACTTCTAGCCACATCGTTATTATCAAACAGTTTCTCTAATGGTACCAGGCCTTTGGGGATGATGTTTCTTTTCAGCTGTACAACGTCTCTTCCAGCAATTTGATTGTCAAAATATCCCTCTTCAGTGAAAGCAACCACATCTACCTCATCATCGCAATATTCATCATCAATGTTTAAGTTCTCAAACTCGTTTTCCATTTTGAGGAAGTTTTCTATCTATTTGTCATCCTTGTAGACTTTCCATTGCTTCATATTATCTGGTATTTCTAGACTATATTTGACTTCAACCTTCTAGCTCTTTTTGGGAAACCTCAAGACCTTGAAAACTACTGCTGAAGTAGCTAGAGCATCAGCGACCTGATTTTGTTCTCTTGGAATTGCTGAAAGGTTACATTCCAAAAAAAATTCGAGGAGTTCGAGCACCAGATTTCTGTAAGCCCTCAGTCTAGGATGTTTTTTTTGATAGATTCCTTTGATTTGATTCATGATAAGCTTAGAGTCTCCAAGTAAAATAATCATTTTGGCACCCAATTCTTCCAATACTTTCAACCCCAATATTAACACTTCATATTCGGCCATATTATTGGTGCATTCGAAAAAAAGTTTGTAAGAACATAAATTTGCATCTCCTTTGGGGTGATTTATCCACACACCAGCTCCAACCCCTTCCCTACATGCATCTCCATCAAAATTCATTTTCCATATCCGATCTTCTCCATCACCCTGTTGTTATGAAAGTTCCTCCATCCGTTGTTTAGATAGACCTTTATCAGCCAAGATTATTTCTGAATTTTCTTCTCTAGAGCATAGGTCGTTGAAAAAAATGGAGGACCCCAATTTAGTACTCACTGAGTAGATAGGATGATTGGTGGGTTGTGATTTTTTGATGACCATATATTTAAGTAGAACCTCCCTGTACAATCTTCTGTCTTGACCAAAAACAAGAATAGTAGAATATGAGATGTCCATCTGGAGGGTTCCCTCTAGATTTGTTGCCAATGACCTGGACAACAACATGCCAAATTTTGGAGGGATATTAGCAACCACTACATCCATCACCATATTTTTTGTTGGGATTTGTGCCAGAGAAACCACCATGTCTTTGATCATGCCAAGGAATTTCACCTTTCTTGAATCAAAGGAGAACAAATCCTTATAAGGTCTTGTGACCTCAAGACCTAATTGGTCCATGACCACCTTAGGCATCAAGTTGTGAGATGCTCCAAAGTCCAGCATATCATTGTGTAGAGTCATGTCGTGGATCTTCAAGCTAACATAAAAAGGAGGGACTTCTTCATTTTCATCATTTTCTTCCACTCTTGGCCCAAAAAGGATGGCTGGGTGGTCGTCTTATATGTTTAGGGTATTAGAGGCTTGTCCCATTTTGAACATTTTGATGATCTAATTTATGTATTAACTACTCTTGATCAATTCATTAAATGGGACCAAATTTTTTATCTTAGCCATATCGCTTTCGAAATCAAAAGAGGATGGAGTTTTTTCTACCTCTTTGGTGACTATCTCTTTTTTAGTCAATATTTTCTTTTCAGGTTCTTCTTTCCGCTTTCCCCTTTCCACAGTATCCTTTGCAGTAGAATATTTCACAGTGGAATCCTTTACAGCTGAATCTTTCCCAATGGAGTATTTTTTGGGCTGACTAGAAGAGGGCACATTACTTTGAGCTTCTTTTTTGGGATTTCTCTTTGGAGCATTACCTTTTGGAGGGTTTGGAGGCATTTTTTGATTTCAGAGGTTGTACTGCCTTTGGAATTGCATGATGGAATTTTTCCATTTGATCTCATAATATTCTCTTTCTACCAATATCCTTTCCTCTTCGTCTTGCAAAACGATCTCACTCACATCCATGAATTGGTCATGTCTTCTTTGGTAAAAAACACCTCAGTTTCTTTGTAATCATAGCAGTTCATGTTATCTTCAAAATATTCATCATAATATTCATTCACATAGTTATTTTGAAAAGGAGGCCTTATTTGTTGTTCCCCCTGATTTCCTTGATTCCCCTGGTTTGCCTGGTTTCCTTGATTTGTTTGGTTTGCTTGAGCTCCCTGATTTCCCTAGTTTCTCTTCTCTCTTTATCTGATCTGTAGGATGTCTGGTCTTCTTGGATTTCTGGGTGGACCATCAACCTATTCTCTAGGGTTGGGCCTATTTCACAATGCCATTCTTTCCATGTTTCTCGTCATTACTTCACATCTTTCCTCTGATGTTTGTGATGTTGAAGGCTGCCCTTTATCTTGGGTCTTGTTTGGGTTCCTTCTAGAGTTAGTATTCATTTTTCCTGAAGCCATCAGGTTCACTTCTACCTCTATTGAATCGGTTGTCATATCATCCAATGTGGAAGATCTTCTTTCTCTTAATAATAAGCCGAAGTCACTTTCAAAAGAATCAACATATTTGACCTGAGAAACCTTAGTGGGGCAGGGGTTACTTCATCAGGAATGCCATTATATACTTTCATGAATCTAGATGAAAACTCCTGCAATGTTTCATCAGGTGATCTCTTCATATTGTTGTACTGAGTCAACAACTGAAGGGGGTTTTTCTTATGCCCCCATTTTGCAAGGAAAGATTTTTCAAAATCCTCGAAATCCGTGATGCTATCTAGTGCAAGGGCTCTGAACCACTTCCTCACGTCTCCTGCAAGGATTTGTGTAAACAAACTCATTTTCACATCCTCATGATCCACCTCTTCCAAGTCTATGAAATCGTTGAACCAGTCTAGGTGCTTCTAAGTTGATATATTATCTTCATCATCATATAGTTTGATCCTTAGGTTGTAGTCCTAAGGTAAGTCATGCAATTGAGAAGGCAATATGAGGGGAGAAAATATTGTTTCCATGGATAATGTGAGGGGTCAGAGTGGTGGTTGGTTTCGAACAGGGGTCACTACAGGTCTGACAACTGCGGCTAGAATCAAATATTGGAATATCTTTTCATCAAAGATGGTCTCGTGTAGACGAGATTCGGATTTAGTTCTGAACATGGATTGTTCAAATTTCAGGTCAATCTCAAGGTATTTGATACTAGTCAATCTGTCTTTGGGTAAGGACAAATATCAGTCTGGACACAACATAGGGGTTACTGGCTTTTATTTTCTTTCTCATACAAGCTTTTTTAGGGCTAGAGACAGGTATTGCAGGGTCGAGGTCTGGGTTCCTCCTGGTGTGGATTTTCTTAGGAGCCAAGATTTCTATCTTACACAGTGTAATACAACTAGTCTCTGAGTAATGGATTCTCTAGGGTAAAAATAATCTCAGCCAATAAGGTATTCGATCCATTGTCACCCTCAGGGATCAAATTAAAGGTTTAAGTCATTTTCCCAAGGAAATGTTTTTCAATTTCATCCCCGACAACGGTGCCAGAATGTTAGCACTTTGTAAATTTTGTCCGACTGAATAGAAAAATGACAGAGGTAACTATTTCAACTAGCTTTAGAGCCGAGGCACTAGCCTACTCAACTCAGAGAGGGCTCTCTCATGTCACTGGGTATATCTATGGAAATCGGTGGCTAGATTTGGTTTGTTTTGGGGTTTTTAAATAAAATTGCTGGCAAGGAAGGGGAGGAACACTCAGGGCTATGGAGTCAAAATTATGAAAGTGAATGAAAATAATGCATCGACTGATAGAACTCTCCAGAGGAAAAAGGCTAAATGAGGCGATGAATCTAAGTTATTCTTAAATTTAAATAAAGTGTAGGAAGATAGAGAAAACAAATAATTACAATAGAGCATTACTAGAATGAATTTTGAATTAGTTACGAAGACAATCACAGAGTTTAAATTTCTTAAGCCAAGAGCATCAAATGATGAGTTATGGGCCTTTAACTCTCTAATTTAAACAGAAGAAAATGCAAATGAAAGACAGGTCACATGAAATACATATGATGAAAGGAAACAAATCTCATATCACCACTCGTTAGAATATTTTCGTAGAGACTTCAAAATCTTCTGCATTTATATTCAATTCAGATTTAGAAAATTTACAAATAGAGTTTGATACAACTGAAAGGTGATCTTTCACTTTTTCCAACATTAATCAAATCAAGTCTCTTAGTACTTATACAATATGATAAAAAACAATTGAAACTGAAACATTTCAGCTTCTATAATAGTCTCGACTAACAGTTTTAGTATACGAAATGATTTACAATAATTAGAAAAAAGAAAACATTTCAAAATCATGAACAATTTCTCTGACTGTTCGACTTCCTCTGCACCATGTGTCTCTCTCTGAGCTTCTGCTGAACCTAAAAAACCGGTGACACCTGGAGATCACTTGTTGGTTCCAGAGACGTTGCACTTTGTCTTACCCAATCACATGATTTCTTTCCATTGTGGATCAGAGGGGATCTCGTAGTCCATCATCTCTTTAATCAGAATTTCCAAGTCAATGAATGTAGCATAGGACATGGTTGGCATGCCGACCTTCATTGTTTTAAAATTGTTTAAAACTTTAAAATCTGAAGCCAAATACTCTACTAGACTCAGGCGTTTCAGATTTTCTTTCATATCTTCAAACTTAGAATGGTCCATTATGCATTTCATGAGAAGAGAGTGATAGTTTTCTTGATTGTATAATGAGCCTTTACCATCCCAAAATGATGGAAGTAATTTGGAAAACAATTGTTCAAAAGCATCTTTTAACTCTTGTATGTTGTATTCCGTTTGCATATCTTTGCTCTGGATTGATCTGAGTAAGTTGTGCTTAGCAATGATCTTCCTGATTGAAATGATCAATGCGATCCTATCTTTCACACCAATGGTTTGAAGTTCAACAATTGGTATATCATTCAGTAAATCAATAGCATTTTGGGCCCACTTCAAGGGCTTCTTTCTTAATATTTCATTTACAATAACACATTTGTTTCGAGCTGTAGCAACCATGCTATCATTTTCATTGATAAAATTCAAATAGACCCTAAATTTAGCAATCTCTACAGCAATAGCGTTCCATATTACATATTTGGATCCTTGCAATAATGTCTTGCCCTTTAACCTGGTTTTTAGCTTCCTCACTCTCTCCTACAAATCTTGATTTTCCCGATGGAGTTGAGCCATATTTTCATCCTTCACTTTCATCTCTTGCTTCAAATTTTCCATGTTCTCTTTGATACTCTTGATCTCACCTATTTTTAAGATCACCTGGGACATAGCTTGGACTAACCCTTCAGTGCTTGATCTAGCCTCTGTATTAGCAGGTACCATGACTGCCATGTCTGATGTTGCTGCCTGCGCTAATGACCAATGCTCCTTTTCTTTCTTCAATTGCAGTAGTTTAGCCTTGTAATTGAGTGCCTCTTGTCTGAGTTTTTCTTTCTCCTGTTCCAATGTTGTTAATTTTGTTGTACGTGGATGATCTGTAGGTGACATCTTAAGCCTTTTCTTTAGACTTTGGATCATCTTGTCCTTTTCATCCAAAGATGATTTCAAACACTGGGTACCTTCAAAGTCTAACCTTTTGACCCGTGCCATCCATGCTTTGCTGGACACTTTTTGTTGTTTCAGTTTTCCATCTAGTTTTGATGCGTATGTTGTTAATATTGCAAATTTTAGTGCCAAGCTTAGATAATCAGAATATAACATGTCACTGACATTCCTATGAAATTTTACTTTGTCAGGGGGAACAATGTTTTCATAGTGCATATTGATCTCGGATACCTTATCATCATCAACCATTACAATGTTAAATGTATTTTTCTCCACATCCTTGACTGAGAGTAAGGAATTCTTATGCCGAGAAGTCCTTTCTACTTTAGGTAAAAGGTCTCTTATTTCACTATTTTCCATACTTCCCTTCACAACATATTGATTCATTAAATCTTCCTTTGACTGATACGCTGCCCCAGGTGTCTGGCCAAATATGTGTTTCCAGCTACTGAAGACCTTTGTGTTGCTTTCATTTTGTGGCCTTCTTTTTCTACCGGTTTCTTCATTTTTGGTTGTAGCCTCTACCATCTCCATGCATGTTTTCCCTTTGAGCTTGTTGGCCCTTGACCAAGTTTTGAACATACTTGGTCATGTTTGACCATTTTTGGGACTTCGACAACCTGTCGAATATGGAGCGCCAGACGAAGTAGAGATCATGGGATCTCGACCCACTTTTGGGCCCATTTTTGGTTTTGGGAATATGTAATGGGAAAGAGATGTTGGCCCATGGGTTCACCCACGCTTAAGCCCACTTTTGTAAATGTATAAATAGATGTCTAGGAATTTAGTAGAGGTTCTATTGTATCTATGTGATATAGGCTACATGCCAAGTGGGATGTGTGTGATCGAGGTGTTGTGTATTCTATAGGCTTGCAGAGCTTACTGCAAGTCCCTGTGTGGAGATATAGAAGGATTTGTGCTGTAAGGAAAGGAGGAAGGATCTAGCGAGCTGTGCAGATCTTTTGTCTTATGTGTAGTAGGTTTTGATGGCTCTGTGCTTGTAACCGATTGAAGATGCTAATAAAGAAGAAGAGTTGGTGGACATAGCTCCAGGGTGGGGGTGAACCACGTAAATCTGTGTGTTATTCTCTGTGCTTTGGCTTGATGTGTTTGTCTCTTCTTTGGCTAAGTGCTTTGATATATTTAGATAGATCTACTTATGCTTTGTGCTTCATTAGATGTGTATTAATAGTAGATATGATATGTATGAAGATTATTAGTGCTGATCTACTGGATCCGATCTATTTTACTATTGCTAAGTACTAAGATACCTTAGATCTAAGTGAATGTTGTGATTCTCTATGTTATCTGTGAAGTATAATAAGGGTTGAATAATGATGAATGATCAATGCTAAGTGCTCTGTAAGAGAAATAATCATAGATCTGTGTCCCAGCTAAGGTTGTAGACAACTGAGTCTCACAACCAACCCTTCTTGTACCTCGGGTGAGACTTCATCTGCTTCACAAGTGTTGCCGAAAGGGACGGTAGTTAGGGTTTTGTTGGTGCATTGTTGTAGCATTGAACCCTCGGTCTTCCCCTGTGCCAAAAAATGGTTCTATTGCCGAGACTTGAAACTGTGATTGTTGGGAACTGAGGAAGAAGAAGCTTTGTGCAAAGATTCATCCTAAAACTATGTAATCTCTTTGCGTGGATCTGAGTCGTACTGCGTAGTATTCCACTTGATCTGAAAAGCTTTGTGCTAAAGAAAGAAGGCCAGATCTGAAGAAAAGAAGAAATATATTAACGCTTTGTGCTCTAAGAAAAGTAAAAGTGGAAGTTTATGAAGAAAAGAGGTTACATCTACAGAAAAGAGGTAAGATATGTAATCTCAATGCTCTGATAAAGGTAAGAGTAGTTAAAAGTTTTAGATCTAGAGGCTTTGTGCTCTGTAGAAGTAAGATAAGTGAAAAATTTTGTTTCTAAGGTATGGATCTAGGTATGTTTAATAGAGTTTATCATAGTTTGAAAAATGGGGCACTGATAGATGAAAGAAGGTTTGATATGAGTAGATCTAATAAGAATAGTGATAGATATGTTATACCTATGCATAGAAAAAATGTGTGGACTAACAAATGGATGCAGGATCATAGAATTGTTTTTTTGCAGGGTAGATACCATGATCCTGGTGCGTAGTACAGAAGAAGTTGGGGAACATTTAAATGAAAGAGAGGATTAACCCTATGTTATAGTTGTAGAAACCCAAGACATTTTACTAAGGAATTCCCTAGTGGAAGACCTAGTTGTCTTTGTTTCAATGTTATAGAACATGAAGTATTGGATTTCCCTAGAATGATTGCTAACCTTGAAAGAATGAATCTAAGTCAAGGAAACCCTAAGACTGATCCAAAAATAGTAGAACCCTAGAGGGAATTAGAGAAGGTATTGCTACAGATGAAAGACACCTTGAATGATCACCAACATGTTAGGTTATCAGAGATGTTTAAAGAAAAGGAATGCATCGAAGTAAGAATAGGGAACTTTGACATTGACTGTGTTCTAGATGAAGAAACACAAGTGAAAATTATGCTAGAGAGAACTTGGGAAGCTATAGGGAGGCCTACTATGATTCCTTCATTAGGAGGAATAGGACTATTCAGAGGAAAAATGGTAACCCTATGTGGAAAGGTCACTCAAATATCTATGAATGCCAATGGAACTTCAACTAAAGAAGATTCTTAGAATATTAAATTTATTGAGGATAGAGCCCCATTTACTGTGTTACTTGGAAAACCTTGGATTGAAAGAGATCAAGCCAAAAACAAGGAAGAAGAAAAGGTTTTAGAACAATAGAGACAAGAGTTAACAGATTTCATGACCAGAAGGATCACACAGTTGATGGAATAATAGGAAAACAAATCGAAGATATTTGACACTAGAAGCCCATATGTCAAAGATGTAAGAGCATTAGATGACTCACAGAAGATTGAATTATCTATCTCAGATATATAAGAAGTATTACCCCTGAGTCTTAAGAGAGAATATCAGCAACGCGAAGTGACTATGTATAAGGAAAATAAGAATCAGAATGGGAAGAGAATCACCGAGACAAAGCTCACTGGAAATAAGGCTAGGAAGCTAAGTAAAAAGAGTGTTAAGATTGGCAGGCTATAGAATATTCCAGAGGTAGCTTCGCAGAAGGAAAAATTATAGAAGTTGAACTTCACCAAGATATCAAACCGGCAACATAGGCCACTTCACCGATGCGAAGCAATATAGCCATTGGAAGCTAATATAACCATTTGACTGCCACTCTGAATAGGTCAGAAAGCATTGATGGTTCGCCACTAGATCGTTAGACTGTGCCATAACGGTCAAGACATGAGCTAATCACACCTCATACCTGTTGCAAGAAAACTATTTCTAAGTTTCTTATTTAGTCTGTCATGCCACGCACTGAGAATACTTTTTCTAACTGAGAATTGGAGCCCAAAGCTGATTATTTTTCACTATGATCATCGCCTTGTTCCCATACCCTTCATAGCAGTCTTTGAATTTAGTTCACTAATTGACCTCGAGCCTGTATGTCTGATGAGCTCAACACTGTAGAGAAAATAGTTGAAGAAGTTTTGATTGACTTAATGACTGAGAGAGTCATGTCAGAGCGAGCGTTATCTATAGGATTCCAAGCATCGTCGACAAGAGGAATGCAGGCCTCTCCTTCAACTGCTCGCACTGGTCCATCCTGGCCGACCGATGAGAAACGAACAAAGAACATAGATGACATCGTGAATGCCAAGCTTATTCTACGCATTCTAATGCTTACCTACCACATTTGAGTGGTGCCATCAATCACGATAGTGTACCTTGAGACTTCGAGTATACTTTGATTATCACATATCTTCCAAAAGGGGTGTGCGCAGTTCGTGCTGACCAGGATAAGCTCGCAGCACTGAAATTTAGTGACTTCAACCTTGGAGATTGTAAATCTTACAACATGTTAGCCCCGCATAAGTACTTAACCAGGACTAAAGGAAAGAGTTCCAATATTATCCCATAGTCATTGACCCAGAACCTCATGCAGTCCATACTGCTCAATCTAATGAACATCCCACACTTCTAAAGACACCATGAAGTCAACGCATGCGTCAAGTTAATGATGTCGTGTTACCATGAAGGATACTTATGGTTTATCCGCCGCATCACTGTGGATCTGACCTTGATCAATCGGATCACAGGGCTTAGTATCTAAGGCCCTGACCCATAGGATTTTTACCCTAGAAATACCTCACACCGAGCATTAGTGTAGAAGATTAAAGAAATTTATGGCGATGTTGAGAAGGGAACACAAGGCTACATGGTAGCCTCCATCCAGAGCGGCACAGTGCGACTTTCCTATTAGCTTATCGCAGGTAATCTAGTTCATAAGAACAGACCAACCCAAGTGATTGGATTCATAGGTGACCTCGCAATAAAGTGCGTGGAGGGACTATATATGAATTGGGCATAGTACCTTGTAAACCAACTAGAGCTTGATTGTAGAGAAGCACAAAACCAAGGGTATTAGTTCCACTTTAGTTGGCTTCTCATACTGATCACTTTCATCGTCCGAGAGCTACCAGAAGGTGCCACTTTCCTGGATATCGAACCCTTTGAACCACTGTCCACAAAGTTCTGTATGCTATGGTACTCGAGTGAAATGAACAAGAAGTGGCATTCCAATGACGTCTTCCATGCATATTACAACCTGTTGAAGATCGCCATCCAGTCTACACCATGCATCACCCTGAACACACTTTACAGGTTTAGACCCTTGATGAAATTCAGCATGGACTGCCACTTCACCTATATTACAGTGTGCGCTGATGAGCATAAACAACAACTCCAGTCATATTACAAGTTGACAGAAGATGAATTGGAGGAGATTACCAAGGAATGGTCGGTGGATCTCCTTGTTCTAGTGGACCTCAGAGAGATGTTCAATGTGGATAGCCCTGAAACTATGGCAGACACACCTGGAGCAAGCAAGATGAAGAAATATGACGAAGTGCAAGATGTCCATAGCACATCGACGAATACCTCTTCGATCTCACCTGAGTAGGGAAATGATGGTGGAGAGATAGGTGGAACAAAAGTTGAGAAAAACAAAGGTGAAGTTACTCTGCATGGAGAGGAGGATGATCCATCCAAGAAAAGGAAGGTTACCCCACCAACGCCTTCATCCTAGGAGAAATTTAAAGCCACCAAGACTACGTTTAAGACTACCCTCACCCCAAATGACTTCGACTTCTTAGTCGATGCACTGAATGATGCTTCACTAGAGATCGCAGAAAGGAAAGAAGCAAAGAAGGAGGAGGTATTCAGCCGAATCAAGGGTAAAATTTATGAAGTGCAGCAAGCACTACAGTCCAACCGCACAATTTCTACTATGACCTTGACAATTGGAACAAAAGAACCAAGAGATGATCCAGCCCAATTGCACCAGATTGCTGATAAAGCTAAAGCTCACCTTCGACGAGCTTAGGGAGAGACAATGCAAGCCACCTAGGATTTGGCCTAGGCATAGGAAGATCTTCTAGAACAATGCAATAATGCAAAACAAGAAAAAATAGCCCTACAAACAAAGTGGGAGGAAGAGAAAGAAACGCTACAACAAGACAAGTAGCAGTTGATCACAGAGAAACTTGAGATAAAGGAAATGGTCAATAAATCACTCTGCTCTATGACAATCATCAAAGTCCAGACAGAAGAACGAGTTCAACAACAGGTGGCACAACTAGAAGGAGTGATCCAGTAGATTCAACAACACATCACAGATATGGAACTTCGTACTGTGCCTGAGACCCCTTAAGATATAAGATACCTAAGAGAGGCAACTGCCCATAGCACAGTTGGCAGATTGAAAGTGCTTGAATTGGAATGCAAGCATCTAACTTCTAGGAGCACTCAAACATATGAGACCCTCATGGAAAATCCAGAGTTGTAGGCATTGGAGTCACAACTCCAAGAAGCAAAGCAACATGCAAATATGTTACAAGTGCAAATGAAGGCCTTGTCACCAGTCAAAAGAATGAAGAGGTTTCCAGAGTAGAGCATGACCCATCAACAGATCCACACAATTTAGAGTAAAGTGATGGAAGTCTCTCAAGAACTTCAACCAGTGCAAGAGAAGGCATGTCAACTATTCACTTAAGTTGAAAACCAAGGAGTAGAACTTGAAAAGGTTGTGAGTGTAGCAGAACAATGCCTAGAAGGACCAGTCAATGATGCACTCATCCAAGAGTTCACTGAGCAAGAGGTCATATCACTACAGTAGGTTGAAGCATCTTGATCCAAGCTTGAGGCATTTGAGGAAGAATTTCTTAGACTAGAGTGACTCGGGACAAGTCACAGGTGATTGTTGGGGGCATGTTGGCCCTTGACCAAGTTTTAAAGTTACTTAATCATGTTTGACTATTTTTGGGACTTCAACAGCCTATCGAAGATGGAGTGCTAGACGAAGAAGAGATCATGGGATCTTGGCCCACTTTTGGGCCCATTTTGGGTTTGGGGAATATGTAATGGGAAAGGGATGTAAGCTCGTAGGTTCACCCACGCTTAGGCCCACTTTTGTAAATTTATAAATAGACATCTAGGAATCTAGTAGAGGATCTATTATATCTATGTGATATAGGCTATGTGCCAAGTGGGATCTGTGTGATGGAGGTGTTGTGTATTCTATAGGCTTGCAGAGCTTAGTGCAAGTCCCTGTGTGGAGATATAGAAGGATTTGTGTTGTAAGGCAAGGAAGAAGGATCTAGTGAGCTGCATAGATCTTTTGTCCTATGTGCAATAGGTTTTGATGGCTCCATTCTTGTAACTAATTGAAGATGTTAATAAAGAAGAAGAGTTGGTGGACATAGCCACAGGGTGGGGGTGAACCATGTAAATATGTGTGTTATGCTCTGTGCTTTGACTTGATGTGTTTTTCTCTTATTTGGCTAAGGGCTTTGATATATTTAGATATATATAATTATGCTTTGTGCTTCATTATATGTGTATGAATAGTAGATCTAATATTTATGAATATGCTTAGTGTTGATCTACTGGATCCGATCTATTTTACTATTGCTAAGTACTAAAATACCTTTGATCTAAGTGAATGTTGCGATGCTCTATCCTATCTTCGAAGTATAATAAGGTTTGAATACTGATGAATGATCAATGCTAAGTGCTCTGTAAGTGATATAATCACATATCTGTGTCCTAGCTAAGCTTGCAGACACTTGAGTCTCACAACCACCCCTGCTTCTACCTTGGGTGAGACTTCATCTACTTCGCAGGTGTTGTCGAAAGGTCCAGTAGTTAGGGTTTTGTTGGTGCGCTATTGTAGCGTTGAACACTGGGTTTGACCCTATGTCAACAGAGATCGTCTTCTTCCAGGTCAACTACTTGAGATGATGATGTGATTTTTATTCTTTTGAGAGTGTCTTGCTGGCTACTGGTACCTAGTGCTTACAAACTACTCCTCTTATTGTAGACACTCATTTTAGGAGATTTGATAACCAACCTAGGGGAAGGTTTCTATGCTTGGCTCTCCTGAGGATTTGGTTCTCTTTGTTTTGATTGATCATGCTTTATGGTGACCTCCATTTCTGCAAAGGTCTCTAGATTGGCCAACTCATTGAATCCTTCGACAAGTTCATGTTTATAGGGACCTTGTCTACTGGCCAATCTTCTCTTTGATATGATCTTATGTGGATCATATATTCTCCCTTGCAACTGTGTGAAACCAAATTTACTGAGCTTGAATTGAATCTAGGGAAAACATGACTTATTCTTCTCCACAAAGTGTAACAATTTGTTTCCCTCGGATTGTAAATATAACTGAACCATCCAAGGACTATGGAAAAACTCATAAGTATGAATATGTGATGTAAATGGACCTTCAAGAAGAGGTTAATGAATGTAAATGACAGTTTGAAATTATTGCAGAACTGCTGAGAGGGGATGTGTGGAAAAGAGACCACGATGGTGGTGGAGGGCACCTTGAAAAAGGGGCGTTAACTTCCACCAAGGATAAAACACCATATTTGGACTCCACTGGCCCGGAGAACCAAAAGCGGCTCGCTAGCCCTGAAATTAATGCCTTGCAGGCCGGTAGGTTGATGGCTTAATGAGGGATGGGGAGGTGAACCGCCCATCCATAGAGCCATCATGAATGACCAGCGCAAGGGTAATCGTTCCCCACGCAACCTCGCGAGAGGATAAGGCGTATGGATGAAACGATTGACGCAGGGGCAGACGTGAGGGGAACTCTGGAATTTTCTATGCAGAGTGAGTGATCGCGGGAGGAAGGATTGCAACCTTCTCTCCTGGGCACTGGCAGACAAAGAGACGCAGGTCTCAGGACATCGTGGTCTCAGCTCGGGGGTGGCTAGTGGTAAATCCATTAGGAGTCACTATGCCT
>SNQJ01S0032554.1:42690-54710 GCA_010110895.2 Picea sitchensis
AGGGAGTTGGTGCTTCCTTCTAGTGGGTGCTAGAGAAACCAGAGATTTGGTTCTCTCAAACAAGTTGCAGCTTGTAAAACAGAGGTAGCAGCCTCACATTGAGTTGGTTCTCAACTATAGATGATGTACGGAACTTAAAAGATTGCCTATCATTTCGAAGAAGAAGAGGTTTTCTCCCTTTATGGGTTTCCTCGTGAAAAATCTGTCTCTGTGTATACTTTATGTGTGATTGTTGTTCTTTATCTTTTCTTTCCATATGTTGTATGTTGTTGATGACCACATGAAGAAAGATTAATAATGTTTTAGCAGACTTAAAATTGTTTAAGCTCACATACAACTGATTCACCCCCCCCTCTCAGTTGTATTAATAATTTCAACACCTTCTTCTAAAACACCTCAACCTACAAGGTTGACACCTCAACACTTGGAGCAAAGAAAAGAAAAAGTTTTATTCTTTAATTGTGACAACAAGTACATTAAGGGACATAACTGTGGTGAGAAGAAATTATTCTACATAGATTTTGAAGAGGAAGAAGAACAAGAACAAGAACCATATCAAGATGAAAATGTAGAAGCAATTTTGTCTGAAGAGTTGACTCCCATGATATCATCCATATGTTGCATGTTGTTGATGACCACATGAAGAAAGATTAATAATGTTTCCATATACTTAAAATTGTTTAAGCTCATTATACAACCTGATTCACCCCCTCTCGCTTGTATTAATAATTTCAACACCTTCTTCTAAAACACCTCAACCTACAAGGTTGACACCTCAACACTTGAGCAAAGAAAGAAAAGTTTTATTCTTTTAATTGTGACAACAAGTAGCGTAAGGGACATAACTGGTGAGAAGAAATTATTCTACATAGATTTTGAAGAGGAAGAAGAACAAGAACAAGAACCATATCAAGATGAAAATGTAGAAGCAATTTTGTCCAAAGAGTTGACTTCATGATATCATGTGTAATGCATTGGCTAGAATTAGCACCCTCAAACCCTCAAGATCTAAGGATACATCAAAAGAAAAAATTAATAGTCCTAATGAGCTCATGGCAAAGTACTCATAATTTCATTCACTATAAATTAGCCAAATCTCCTCAACTGTTTTGTATATCTAGCACCGAGTTTCAAGTAATGATTGCATTGAAGGAACTATCACCGTTTAGAAAATTCAATAAAATCAATCTTAATATGGGGAATATGTAATGAATATTCCAATGATTTCTATACCCATGGGTGGTGCGGATATTGTACTAGGAATCTAATGGTTACAATCATTAGAACAATGGATTTTAATTTTCAAGAACTTTCATGAAATTTTCAATGGGAAAAGAAACTGAGTTAAGAGGTATCATAGGGAAAACCCGGTAAGGTGATAAGCCTAATGGAATGAAAATTATTGAAAAAGGGCATCAAGGTGTTGTTGCAATAACTATGCTCACTAGATGTTCAAACATCTAAGCCATCTATTCCTCAAGATCCCAAGGGATCATTGATAATAATTCCAAAGCATTGAAGATATTCCCAAAGGTTCTCCACCCACTCAAATCATGATCATGAAATTCACTCCACTCTGGTGTATCCTTCCTAACATCGTGCCATACAAATACCCTCTACCGAATAGTGAAATTGGATCTGCATGGTTGAAGAAAATGTTAGAGGTTGAATTATTAGACCTACCCAAAGTTCTTACTTTGCAATAGTGCAGTAATGGTATTCAAGAAAGATAGCTCATGGCATATGTGTCCAAATTATAGAGAGTCAACAAGATCATTATTAAAGATAAGTTTCCCATTCCCATCATTGATGAATTGTTAGATGAACTACATGGAGCAATCTATTTCACAAAATTGATCTTCGCTTCGTGGTATCATCGATTAGAATGAAGGGAAGAAGATATCCCAAAATGATTCCACTCTTGAAGGCCATTATGAATTTTTGTCATGCCTTTGGCCTTACAAATGCACCTTCCACATTCCAAGGGTTGATGAATTCCATTTTCAATCCCTTCAAAAAATTTTGTGTTAGTATTTTTATGATATACTAATCTATAAGTCTTGGGAGGATCATGTACATACAAGTCGACAAGGTGCTACAACTACTAAAGGAGCAACAACTATATGCCAAACATTCAAAATGTTTCTTTTAAGTGAAGGAGGTAGAGTATTTGGGTCATACTAGATCTCTGCTTTAGTTGGTGTCAAGGTAGACCCTAACAAGATTAAGGCTTCATGATGGACCTGTCAATTCCCCAAACATTTAAGAATCTTAGAGGATTTTTGGGTTTGACAAAGTTACTACCACAAGTTTGTTCAAAGACGCACTATGGAGGAATCACCTTTAATGACACTAACTAAGAAGGATGCATTTTCATGGGACTCCGGAGGCACCAAATCTTTGAATGGGAACTTGAAGAGGTGATGTGCAAAGCCCTGTCTTGACCACTCTAGACTAAACAAAACCCTTTTGCCATTATTGAATTTGATGCCTTGTGAAATGGAATTGGTGCTTTCCTAATTCAAGAATGAAGGCCCCTGGTTTTTGAAATTCGATCACTCAAGGGAAAAGACCTACACAAACCCATTTATGAGAAGGAAATGATGGCAATACTACTACGCATCGCAGTAACATGATAGTCAATTTCAAGGTCAAAAAATAGATCATGATAGTCTTAAATAATTTTTGGAACAAAGACTGCCTTTAGAAGAACAACAAAAATGGTAACCAAGATATTGGCTATGATTTTGAAACGCTCATAAAAATGTGAAGAAAAAATGTTGTATGATGCACTCTCAATAAAGGATGAAGATGTTCTCAGCTTTCTATGTTATCTCGATCATCCAAAACCACTGATAATAGAAGTAAGGAATGAATGGAAGAATGAGGAAAAAAGTGTGGACTCTCATTCAAAAGTTGTAGTGATTCCAAAGCCAGTGCATCAGATACATTTACATGGAAAAATGATTCACTATGGTACAAAGATCGCTTATATTTATGTAAGAACTCCCAACTCAAACAAAAGGTACTATTGGAATTACACACCTCTCCAGTAGGAGGGCACTCGGGATTTTTGGAAACGTACCATAGAGTCAAGAAGGATTGTTTTGGGGATGGCCTTAAAACTGATGTTCAAAGGTTTGTGGAAGAATGTTTGGTTTTCCAACAAAATAAGGTGGAAACAATTAATACCCGAGGTCTTTTACAACCATTAGCCATCCCAAGTCAGTGTTGGGAGGAGGTTTTCATGGATTTCATCACAGTGTTACCAAATTTTGAAGGAAAGAGTGTCATCATGGTTATTGTTGATAGATTGACCAAGTACGCACACTTTTGTGCACTCTATCATCCCTTCAAAGATAGTATAGTTGCCACCGCATTCATGGAGAAAATTCAAAAGCTACATGGCAGCCGAAAGATTATTGTAAGTGACAGAGATCCCATCTTCACTGGACATTTTTGGACAAAATTATTTTCTTGTTTGCGTACTCAATTGTCTCAAATATCATCCTATCATCCTCAATCTGATGGACAAACCGAGATAATAAACAAATGTCTGGAAGGCTATCTTCGTTGCTTTGTCTCTGTTATACAAACACAAAGGTTCAAATGGTTACCCTTCGCAGAATGGTGGTATAACACTTCCTTTCATATTGCAACAAAAATGACACCATTGATGGCACTCTATGGATACCACCCTCCTTCCATCACTTCTTCTCTAAAATAAAAATCTAAGGTTCAAGAAGTGGAAGATCACATCGAGAATCAACAACAAGTTCTCCAAATCTTAAAGGACAACCTAACCATCGCACAAAATCGCATGAAACAACAAGCAGATCAACATCGTAGTGAAAGAAGTTTTGAAGTAGGGGATTGGGTTTTTTTAAGACTACAACCATATAAATAGATGTCCCTCAAGGAAGCCAAGAAGGATAATAAATTATCACCAAAATGATATGGCTCTTATAAGGTGTTGCAAAATATTGGTACTATGGCATACAAATTGGAGTTGCCTGCATATTCATGAGTACACCCAGTTTTCCATGTTTCATGCTTAAAGAAGGTTATAGGCAAAAAGATCCCAGTTCAAACTATATTTCCAGAACTTGACAAGGAAGGAAAATCATATTGGAGCTTGAATCCATCACTGACACTAAAATTCGTCAGCTGAGGAATAGATCCATTTTAGAGTATCTCATTAAATGCAGGAAACTACCAGCTGAAGATTCCACTTGGGAATATGAATCTTTTATACAGAAGCATCCATAGTTACTCAAGCATTGTGGACAACACTTGTCTCAAGGGGAGGGGCATGTTAAGAACTAATATTGGCTCATTACCCCTTAATTGGGGCATATTACATTAGTAATGTTATTTTATTTATGCCGACTTTATTCCATTAGTTGTAATTATACCTCCTAGTCTCCTATATATACTAGGGAGACATTTTCATTTGGAATCATATGGTACTTGAACATTTATGTGGGGTAAAAGGAGGTTTCCCCCTCAAAGAGGCTTATTATCTGAAATTATCTCTTTTTCAAGGCGTTGATTACTTATTCTAAGGTTTTTCTATGCTATATTGATATTTGGTTCTTAACAGGATGCTCTTCATTGAACTCGAAACAGAGTCCAAAACGCACTCCTTGCATTGGCTTCATAGAGTTTTCAACACTCTAGTGTGCACTCCTTGCACAAGACAAAGAGCCCATAACACTCAAACAAAATGCAGATAGAGAATTTCTATCTATTCATACAAAGGGAAATAAATATGCATCTAACAACATCCACACATATACACACAAAACATTCAGAAAGTAAACATTCATTCATTCACAGGATATACATAACAACCTTATGAACAAGAAAAATTTATCTTTGTATTAATCTGAATGGTTCTGTACAAGATGTTTTTACAAAGGTTGGACTGTAACAGATTATTCAGCTCTTCTCTCTTCTCTTGAGCTCTCTGATACTCTCTCCAGACTGACTAACTAAGTTTGAAAAAAAAGATATTTTACAAAGGAGGGGCTCTCGAGCCTTCCTCCACCTACTCGCATTAACTTTCATCGAATTACCATCTAGTTTGAATTAGAACTAGATCCACCTACTTGTCATCCATTAAAGGTGACTCTACCCATTACAATAACTCGGTATGTCAAGCACATGGGCTCGACCTTTCCTGAGCCTCCAAACATTAACTCACATTTAATTACATTAAAATTTTTAAATTTAAGCTCAAAATGAGAGGGTTGGTGCCTCTCTTCCCTTAGAACCCATTCCTCCTTGTGTGTGGATGTGTTAGCTTGTTGGTGATTAATAAGGTGGATCGATGCTCCTACATCACCATCTGATATGTTAGAGTATGCATGGTCATAGTATGTTCATCAGAGTGGAACATGCCTCTGGGGAGGAAGTACTCTAGTAGGAGGAACTCCGAGAACAAATGAGGTTTGTTGATCATGGGAAAGGTGTTATAAAATGATTGTTTTATATTTTTCGTGGATCCCACATGATTACTTAAAAGAGAATAGAGATGCAGGTATTAATTATCAAGCAATTTAGAGTCACCTATGTGGTCAAGGTTGTTGGATCCAAATACTAAGGGCCATTGGATCTATGGAGATGACCCATCAAAGAAAACCATGTCGGAGTAGTTTTCAAGTGGAGTAACCAGGTACTCCAATGAGTACCAATCGAAAATTCTACAGATCATTGATATAATAGCGATATTTGGTGCAATTCATCCATTTGGGGGCATCATAAGACAGGGGTCGATGGAATATGTGGAAAGTGCAATGTTCGTGCCAGGTCAGATGGACATAGGTGATGTGGATCCAAGTGGGTGAAACATGGTGATGATGTGGCTTTTGGCCAATGAAGCCCTAATAAACTTTATGAATTCATGACTTTCTGATCCATATCTTGGTTTTGAGCATGGTAATAGTCTTTGGAAAAATATTAACGAGAAGAAGAATATGGTGCCCTTGATTTTTCAAGTATTATGCTTCCCTCATGAAGAGAATATCATAAATATAGACCAAACATCATTTACCCACTCTTAATCCATGAAAAATTTGGGATCTACGGTCTCATTGATAGAAAAATATCAGACAGAAACTGAGAGAATTGGTGTTGGGACGTGTCCTTCTCTCATTGGAACTTTTAACTTCTCATCACCAATTTTGTATATCCGTGCTACTCTGGTTAGATACCAAAATGCAATCCCCTCGACCCTAGTCATTTGAGTAGGTTCATTATCAACCAGATACTTTGAGGATCATTGGGTGTTACCCCCACCATGCAAATCAATTGAACATCTTATGCATGTTGAAATGGTCATGTCATTGTCTATAGAAGAGATAGATTATCAAGAAAACAAGCAAGATTTTGTAGATTTTGATCCAGCTCCTTAATGGACAGAAGAAGAGGATCAGTTCCCAAATCTCTTGTGAGGATATAATTCTTCAACTTCACTCAATTTTATTGACACTATCATGTATTCAGAAAAATATATTAATGAGGAAATGAAGGGTCGGGACGGCCGTGGGAGGATATGCATCATCGATCGTTCTTCCTTCCATAACTTACTCAAGTAAAAGATGGATAATTTTGATCAACTATGAAAGGAGGTGTTGATCTCCCCATGAACCCCCTAAAAATGCATGGTGTTTATGTTGAGGGGAACATGGCTAATATATTGAAAACTATTTTGATCAACATCTCCAAGACCCATGGCGTCGTAGAAAATGTGCTCATCGATGTGGACTATTCTCCTAAAGATATCTGCATGTATACCTATTTTTTCAAAGAGTTTTGTGATGTTCTTTTTTGTTCCTATGAGTAAATTCCAAGAGTTGACACCCGCATTGTCGAACACAAAATTCAAACGTGTGACAATGCTAATCATTTTTGTCAAACGTTATGACTTGTAAATCCTAGGAAGGGAGAAGTTATAAAGGTTGAGGTAGAGAAACTACATAAGTCCAATTTCATTTACCTAGTTCCTCTTATTAAATGGGTGTCAAACCTTGCTCCTATAGATAAGAAGCAAGGAACCATATGCATATGTATGGATTTCCATGATTTGAACAAAGATTGTCTGAAGGACATTTTATCCACACCATTTATCAATTATATTATTGATGAGTGTGGATTAAGTGAAATATTTTCCTTTATGGATGGTTTTTTTGGTTACAATCAGATTCAGATCTAGCCCAAGGATCAACATAATACTACATTCATATGTCCTTGGGGGAATTTCATGTATAAGAAAAGTCATTTCGGCTGGAAAAATGTTGGAGCTACATTATAGTCGGCCATGTCATTTTCTTTACATGATTTAAGCCATATTTTTGAGGCCTACCTAGATGATATCTCTACTCTCTCTTGCTAGAGAGCGAATCATCCATCCCATCTTAGGATTATCTTTGAAATATTTTGGTACTACCACATTCGGTTAAACCCACAAAAATGCATCTTGTGTGTTATTTCTAGGTGTTTTTTGGGATTTATCATCTCCAACAAGGGGATCATAGTTGATCCTTTGAAGGTTGAGAAAATAGTTCAGTTTCCTCCCCCACATAACATTCGTCAATTATAGAATCTTCAAGAAAAATCTAATTTCCTTCAATGTTTCATAGAAAACTATGTCGATATCACCAACGAATTTATGCCCTTGTTGAAAAAGGGGGTCCCTTTTGTTTAGGATGAGTTCGTGCAATTATCCTTCAATGCACTTAATAAAGTGATTATTTCAGCCCCTTTGTTGAGTCTTTCAAACTATTATTGTACATCACAGTAGAAGAATCCACTATTGGCATGGTGTTACTCTTGGAAGATTATAGCCTCCAAGAGCACATCATATGTTATCTCATTCATGGTCTGATTGGGCCTAAGGAAAATTTTAGGGGTGAATTTCTCCCATGAGAGAAATTAGAAGGTTTAAAACTTTGATTGGGAGAACGTTTTGTATTGTAGTGGTTTAGTATCATTTATCATCATTCAGACCCATTTTGTTTAAAAAATAGAGAGAGAGAGGGTTAGCCCATGTAGATTTGTGAGGGAGAGGGAAAGAAATGATCGTCACCTCAAGATGCACCCTTCCAATCACCCTGATTTCAAAGTATTTGGATTTCTTGGAGTAATTTCACCATCTCCATTCGTGTGAATCATCTTCTACTCCCAGTCACTTCATTTTTATGGAGTAGCAGTTAGAGGGTGTTATTACCATAATAATTTCCAGATGGTATCTGAACTTAAAAAATTTAGTGAATGGTTATATCACCATGGAGATATGATGAAGTAGAGGACCCTGCTATGTCTGGTGACGTATGGAAAAAATAGCGGAGATGTAAAAAGAAATACTCGGTGGAGCATCGATCCTGAAAGCAGCCTGGATCAACGGCTGAGGCACGTATCATAGATTTAACTAATGTGAAGATTAAGAAATCAAGGGCGGGTTGGGGAAAACCATTGCGGTTTCATTACGGGACGCATGGTGCCCGTAGAGGTACATCGGGGGAAAAAGTATTCTGACTAAAATGATTGCCTCCAACCCCCGATGCAAAACTATTGGGAAAATGTGGACTATAGATCTTCAAGAAGCCCGGATCAATGGTTGAAGCTTATATTGGTGATTGAAGCAACACGAGGATTAATCGATGGAGAGCAGGTCGGGGAAAATTAACATGGTTTAAATCATGGGCACATGGCGCCCTTAGAGGCACATGAGGGTGAAAATTGGTCCACCTAAAACTGTTTTCTCCAACCCCCAGTGTCAACAGATACCTATAAAAGGAGGAAGCCCTCGACATTATTATATGATAATTTGAAGAATTCAAACGTTCAAAAATTTGGCACAAATCTTCTAGTCGAATTTCAAATCTTAGAACCAAACTAGACTCATGTTCTTTTCCACTTGACAGGTATTCTTCACCATGGCTACCAATCTTGTGTTTTATCCATGAATGAACAAGAGATCTCCTTCAGGGAGGAAACCCTAATCGACTGAGATTTTGACGTTTTTGACACAGAGATAATGGTCTCACCCGTTTCCGTGTCTAGATCCAATTTGTTGGACAATTTTGGAATGTTCATACCTTTCCTTGAAGAATCTCAAGCATCCATCATCCCTTACGTCGTAGAAACGGTCTTTTCATTCCCTGAATTTGTAAGCTGGTGTGCAGAGTAATATTCTCAGGGAGAAAGAGTCATTTAAATAAATTGGGGTCGAAAGTTCTATGTAAAGTAGATAGTCCATCACTCCAACATACTCTCAATATACCATATGCCTCCCCCACAGTGTCAGAGCCCTTCGAGGAATAGAAAATGATCACAATTTATAGAGAGTGTCCGCTCAAAGTTAAAACCTTATTTCTGCAGACCATAGTCAAGCCTGAACATCATTCAGAGAGTCTGTCGTTACCTACCTGTGTAAGCATCATGATTATCGAAGTCCAGTGAGTTTGTTCTCTGCTAAGTCAAATTTTAGGGTTAAAGAATGACAAGTTTGTGGTAGACGTCATGTTAGGTTTCTTGTTGATTTGCTTTCCATCTGGTCAGTCAGTCTGTGTCAGTTTTGATGAATTTATTGTAGAGAATATACATCAATAGATGGTTAACTTCAACTCATTGAGGCACTTCAGATACTACAATGACTTGTTTAGAATGTTTCTGGAATCCAACAAAACTACATTTCCTGAGACTGCTTTTATTTCAACCGAGTGTAAAAGGACCACCATGCTCATCTTCATCAACAAGATTATGTCTAGGGTATACAGTCTCATTTTTGGTTCATATTTTTCGAGAGTTATGGAAGAAATGAAAAGATCATTACAGCCAAATCCAGAGAGCATAGTAGGAGACTAGGTGTTGTTCACACAATCTACTATGATTTGGGTATATGGATACCAGGAAGTTCCTTATCTTTTACCAGTTTTTTTGATGCCCAAGATATTTGCTTTGGATTTTATAAGACAAAGAATTATCTTAGAGACTGAGCATTTTCTAAAAGCACACAATGCTTCTAATCTGAAATTTCCTTTTGTGGTAGGTCCCTTTGTGTAACACACCCACAATCGTAATTTAAAAATTTTGGGGGTTAATCTCCCACAAATGAGAAATCTCCAGAAACCTGCATTAGCGAAATGCCAATCCTTGGTTCAATATCAGGATTCGGGGTTTGGGAGGTTGCAGTGTCGAGGGTCCCTGTCCTCTCGAATCCCCGATCACCGATGGAACAAGTTTTCAATGCGCTCCGTCCCTAAGGCTAGCCCTTACTGGCTATACCTTGGTCTATATGACCGGCCTTTGTGACCGTGGCCTTGTATCCCCCTATCGGGATTCGGGTTGTCCCATAACAAAGATTCAGCACATACTGAACCCCGAATCCATAATCTCCGATTTCGCGATATAACCAAGTCTTATTTAAACAACCATTAATTAATCCTTGATGAAGGTTTAAGTGTTAAGTTAAATTACGTCGGGCCTTCGGGGTTCACGAGTTCTCCTGACGTGATTCTTTTGTATGCAGGAAACCCGAAATGTCGAACCCCAATCCCTCAGGATCCTCTGACACATGTCCTCGAACAATGGACAGTCCAGATCTGATCGGGATATCGCGGATCGCGATTTCAATATATATGAGTCTTTCGTTCCCGGAAACCCCGATTTCCCGATCCCCGATTTTCGTCCGATCTCTGACACCTGTCCCGTGTGAACGGACGGCTCAGATCTTATCGGTAAATTGCGGATCGCGATTCCGGGTGGCAAGAGTTCTATGTATTCGAAATCCTCGATATTCCGAACTCCAACTCCCTCAGATCTCTCGCCACACGTCCTCGCTAATGGACGGTCCTGATTGTATCGGAGAATCGCGTATCGAGATTCCCTTGTGCATGAGACTCTTGTCTCCGGATACCCTGATTCTCCAAATTGCAACTTCCTTGGATCTTCCGACACGTGTCCATGCTAATGGATGGTTCTGAGCTTATCGGGATTTCGCGGATCGTGAATCCTGATACAACAATCTCTTCACTCCTGAAATCCCCGATGGGTTAAAATCCCGATTCCTACCCTGATGTCTGACGCGTGTCCTACTGAGATCAACGGCTAGGATCTTTTCTCGGGATTTCGGGACTTTTGAAGTCATGTTCCCATTTCTCTCAGGAACTCCGATTCTCGATTCACGACTCTTCGGGATCCTCTTCCACGCATCCTGTACAATGGACGGTCCAGATCTGATCGGGAAATCGCGTATCGCGATTTCAATATGCAATAGATCTATACTCCCCAAATCTCCGATGGTAAAAATATCGACACCTCCCAAACGCTAACATGTGTCCTGCTGAGATCAATGGCTTACGAGATTTCTACCCCAGATCTGATGGCTCAGATCACTTCCTCGCATGCCCACCCCTGTGCTTAACCCCTTCACAGCTTCTCCAAATCCAACGACTGACGGGTAATTTGGACCGAGATCTAACGGTCTAGATTCGTTTCCTTTGAGTCTTGGGGTCTATGATCCCCATTTTCTCATTGCTCAAGATGATAGAGGACAAGGGGCAAGGTATGTAATGCCTGCATTACTTTCGTCCATCTAATGGTCGTGAGTGACTATGGTTCCTCTGACGAGATCTCATCTGTCGACTTGTCACTCCTCACAACACTACTACCTGGGAACTTTAATGGAATCGTTCCTCCTCGTGCAGGGTTAATAAGGCCAGTGTGTTCGATTCCTTGCTCTGCGTTCTTAGTGAACCTTTCCAAAGAGGAAATCTCTGTGCAGAGATCCTTACCGGGGGCATTTCCGGAAGAGGATAAAGGAAGACAACTTCCCGAGAATGGCTGGGCATGATTGGCTTCATTTTATCAACGTACGTCGTGCATGGCATCCTTTGTGATAAGCATATATCAACTTATTCATATCAAACATTACGCAAACACTCTCATGCTGCAATCCTTTACAATTTCACAGTTCTATGAGCTAATATCTACTCCTTATCATCAATTAATACACA
>SNQJ01S0032554.1:54760-68116 GCA_010110895.2 Picea sitchensis
ATAAGGATAATAAATTATCACCAAAGTACTATGGCCCTTATAAGGTGTTGCAAAATATTGGTACTATGGAATACAAATTGGAGCTGCCTACATCTTCACAAGTACACCCAGTTTTCCATGTTTCATGCTTAAAGAAGGTTACAGGCAACAAGATCCCAGTTCAAACTATATTGCCAGAACTTGACGAGGAAGGAAAAATCATATTGGAGCCTAAAGCCATCACTGACACAAGAATTTTCCAGCTGAGGAATATATCCATTTCAAAGTATCTCATTAAATGGAGGAAACTACCGGCTGAAGATTCCACTCGGGAAGATGAGTCTTTTATACAGAAGCATCCAAAGTTACTCAAGCATTGCGGAAAACACTTGTCTCAAGGCGAGGGGCATTTTAAGCCCTAATATTGGGTCACCACCCCTTAATTGAGGCATATTATATTAGTAATGTTATTTTATTTATGTTGGCTTTAGGCCATTAGTTGTAATTATACCTCCTAGTCTCCTATATATACCAAGAAGACATTTTCATTTTGAATCATCTTGTACTTGGAAATTTAAGTGGGGTAAAAGGAGGTTGCCCCCTCCTTATTATATGAAATTATCTCTTTTTCAAGGCATTAAGTACTTTTTTTGAGGTTTTTCTATGCTATATTGATATTTGGTTCTTAACAACCCCTCTCTATCCCATATGTCCTCTTCATTTCTTCAACCAGAGTCTTTCTCTTTTGTTTTTTCATCCAGGTACTGCGCGATGTTCTAACCCATTGACAACAGTCCTGTGATTAATGCTATCAACTCTACGTCTATGTAGATGGGTTGTTCCATCCATAGTAATCCTCCATAGAGGACCACTATCAACTTCTTGATGTAGTTGTTCACCTCTTTCCCCCTTCCAAAGTGGGGAATCTCCAATAGGTTTAGGATCCCTGTGTTTTCTAGGTCAGCTGCCCATGGCTTTGGTTTTAGAATGGGATCTCGAAAGGGCCCTGTCCCTATGTTATCTAAGTAAACCTGCTACACAAATTCAGGGAATTTGCCTACATCGGCCACATCGTGGTCTGAGTATTTTAGCTTCTCCACACAAACTAGTAGTGTTGGCGTAGTTTCCAATCCTTGTAGAATGCGTGGGAGTACAATTGTTGTGTTAGGATGCCTATGCGAAGGCTGCACCATAGGATGTTTTTCCTTCTGTTTCAGTTGTTGGCTTGAGGTACCTGCTTCCATCTGTCTTCTTTCTACGTCAGGGTCTGGTTGGTTAGTGATATCTTCTACCAGACCCATTGTTGCTGCACAGTTTATGCTCTTGTGGTTTTGGGTACTGCTGCTTCCACCTATGCAATAGCTTGGCCATTTTCCCGCTAGGCCCCTTTGACCGTCATAGTTTATGGTGGGTTTCCTGTATTATGCGCAGGATGTCCCTACACGCTACTAGCCAGGTCGACTTACATGGCCAACGCAGTTGGACCCTACCTTTCTTCAACCACTGGCGTAGGGTCTATGGGTGCTTCAAAGGGTCAAGGAATTGTGTCGACGTAGATGAATTCTGCGGGCTGCCTGGCTTTTACTGTTTCCTGTGGTGCTCAACTACTTTGGGTTTTCCTTCCTACTTGGCTTGGCATTCCCATGTTTGGTGGTTCCATTGTGGGTACTGGTTAGTTTCTGTCAACTTAGCATTCACTTGTTCGCTCTGGATTTTTTTCCAACTTGCTTCTGCTCTGCGTGCTCTATTTATCTACAACTTCACGACTTCACAATGAGTCTTATGTTGCCTGCGTTTCCCCTTTATATAAGCAAGTCATGAAACTTATTGGAGAAGCTTCCCCAAATTTGATTAATGTAATGGTTCTTTATGCGTACTTTTTCATTGAATTCCATAATTGTTTACAGTTGGCGCCTTTTTGCTGTAACCGTCATTTTTCAAATTTCTACTTTTTCTGACCGTTGGTCCTTTTTCCAGTGGGATGAGGTTTCCAAGTGTGCTATATGTCATGTAGATGTTGCGCGCGGATATTTTATTTTCGTTGTTCTAAGTCCATTTTTGCTGCAGACAGACATTTTCCTTTCCTTGCTCTATGTCCTTTTTTTTTGTATGCAGTCTTCTGATGTCTGGCGTGGTAACTCTTGCACACAAGTTTTTTTTTTTTTTTTNNAAGAATAGACTATGTATAGGTTCTCTTACTTCGTGTTAATTTTTTAAGTTCTAGGAAGTCAACTACTTCTATACAGTTTCATTCGACTCCCATTGATCATTCCTTTCAGTTCCGTGCCTTGCAAATATTTCATCTATACATATCCTCCATCTATGATAGTCTTTACTTCATATGGCCCCAACAAATGCATTATGAATTTCCTTGGATGCTGAAGAAATTTAATGTCATACACCAAGACTAGGTCTCCCTCCTTGAAACTCTTCCTCTTGATATGTCTGTCATGCCAAGATTTATCGCTTTCTTTCTGTACTTCTTGGTGAAATCCTATTATAATCCTATCTTCCTCCATCTCCATTAGCTGATTTAGCCTTTGTTTTAATGCACCTCATTCTGTCATGTTGGTAATTGCTGCTATGTGCAGACTGGGTACTAGGAATTCTAATGGCACCACTGCTTCTTGTCCATACACTAACCTGAATGGTGTCTTTCCTATCAAATTTTTGCATGTAGTCCTGTATTCCCACAATATTGCTGGTATCTTCAAGTCCCAATCATCCCTGTTAACATTGCAAATATTTGTCAATGCATTCTCTAGGATCTTATTAAAGGATTCCACTGTTCCATTTGCTTGAGGGTGATATGGTGTATGCTTCTGATGATAGACTTCAAATTCCTCATTCATATCCTTAATAGTGTTGTTGATAAAGTGAGTACCTTGGTCACTCATCAAAATCCTTGGGCATCCAATTCTAGTGATCACTTTCTCAAAAAGGAAATGTGCTACAATCTTTTACTGGTGTTGCTTCTTCCCATATTGTTAAGTATTTTGCTGTAGTAATCATATACCTTGCTCCTGACCTTTTTTCTAGTGGGTTAATTGGTCCCACAAAGTCTATTTCCCATTTGTCGAATACTTGCAAGGTTACTTGTGGTCTTACGGACATCTCATCCCTTCTATTAGGTTTACCAACCCTCTGACATACATCACATCGCTAGAAATAATCCTTAGCATATTTGTGACTGGTTGGCCACCATAGTCCTGCATGTAATACCTTCTGTGCAGTATCTTTTCCTGCATAATGTCCTGCAACTATTCCTTCATGGGCCTCTACTAAAATCCTAGGCCTATCATGTTCTAGTACACATCTTCTCAAAATGCTGCCTGTGCCAATCTTGTATAAGTGTCCAACAATTAATTGATAGTATGAAACTATGAATACCATATTTTTCTTCTGCGCAATGTTAAAATCTTGTGGCACAGTCCCTGTACTCAAGTATTCAATGATGTTAGAAAAATATTGTTCAACTACTTGGACTGAAAATAACTGCGCATCAGGGAAGTTGTCCTCTAAATTTGTAGGTTTCTCTCCATTGGTGATTCTTGACAGGTGATCTGGTCCTACATTCAGCTTCCCCGATTTTACTATCCCTTTGAAATCAAATTATTGAAACAACAATAACCATCTACAAATCCCCCCCCCCCCAAACACTGGCTTGTTGACTAGGTACTTGAGGGCTGAATGGTCTGTAAACATTTTAAAGTGTTTTCCAAATAAATAGTCTCTAAACTTTTGAAGTGCTAAGCCTTCTCTTTATGTAGTATTGTAATTCTTCTCTGACTCTGCCAGTTTTCTGCTAGAAAATTCTATAGGATAGTCCAATTCCCCTATTCCTAGCTGCACCATAATAGCTCCAAGTTCTATGGCTGATGCATCTGCATGCACATGAAATGTATTTTCCCAATCTGGGAATACTAGTATAGGTGCTGTGACCATTTTTCTTTTAGAGTGTCCAAACCTCACTAAAAGTCCTCATTCCACTGAAATATTATGTCTTTCTTGAGTAGTTTCTCCATCGATGAAATGATATGCGCATACCCTTTTATGAATTTCCTGTAGTAGCCTGTATGTCCCAATGTTTCTCTCAAATGGCACATTGATTTTGGTGGTGGTAAATTAACAATGACTACAATCTTGGAAATATCTATTAGCAAGCCTTGTTTTCACACTATGTGTCCCAATAGTATTCCAAAGGGTGTCCCAAATATGCACTTCTTGATATTTAATGATATCTAACACTTCCTGCATCATCCAGATACACTTCTAAAAACTGATGGATGAATTCTTTGAAAGTGGCTACGACTACCCTTGAGAATATGGCTGATGCATTCTTCAGCCCAAAAGGTATGACTGTGTATTGGTAGGATCTCCATTATATGGAAAAAGTCGTATTGTACCTATCTTGATCTGATGGTAGCCTGAGAATCCATCTATGAATGAATATGCTTCCTGACCTCCCACATTCACTAGGACTTCATCAGTAAAATGGGTGGGAAAAGGGTCATGTAGGCAAGCATCATTTAGCTTCCTCAGATCGACAAATATCCGTATTCCTCCTTGTTTCTTCTCATGAACTACCATAGGGATTATTCATTCGGATTCTTCTACTGGTTCTATGATTCCAGCTTCCAACATTCTGTCAATTTATGCTTTTACTTTCTGCTTATATATTGGATTCAGTCTATATGGTCATTGTCTGACAGATCTAGCCTCAAGTTTGAGAGGTATCTTCATCTCTCCTAGCTCTCCTACTATTCCTTTCATTTCTATAAAGGTGGTTGGGAATAGGTCACTATTCTCACGCAGTAACTCTGTTATTATTTATACTGTTTTTTCATCCCAGTAATCTCCAATGCTGGCCATTTTGGGATTATCAGTTGTCACGATGTTGAATTTATTCACCTTGATTGGTGAAACAAACACTTTTGATTCCAGAGATGGGCCTTCCAGCTCTCTTTCTCCTTCAATTTCTGTAATATGAATGTTGCACGGGTCATCTTAATCTGATGCTTCTTCTTGCACATGGCAGCATGACAATAGTTCCTTAATTGTCTGTCTGTTCTGCTGTTGATACTCTGTTATAATTTCAACCTATGTTTCCTTAATAAATTTTGAGTGATGAATCAATGTTTGGGTTCTCATGTTCAAATGAGAAAGTGACTATAAAATTCTGTTGTAATGTTGTCCATTCTGCAGTGCCTCTGCGCAGTTCCTGGTCTACATACCAGTTTGTTGGAATTCCTTCTAATGTGTGAATGAAGTGATGATGCCATTCCTCTAGTGGTGTCATTCTCCATAGTTTTATGCACTTCTCCAAGTGTTCTTTTGGTGTTCCCTGTCCCTCATATCTCTGCATCTCATTGCTTCCATGTTCTGCGTCGAATCTAATGCATAGTAATCACTTACATTGGTACCAGTCCTTAACTGTCTCTTTGTGCACACCCCGCCATCTTACAGGTGTTTCCCTGAGTGCTATGTCCAGGTATAAGATCCTCTGATTTTATAACACCTCATCTTCGTATCTTGTTAGGAATTATTCTAAATCATTAATGCCATGGAAACTGGGAGGTTCTCTGATTTCTGTACCCACTCATCTTACTGCACAATCTATTCTTGTGCACCTTCTTGTGGATACTTCATGTAATACCTACTGCCAATTATCCAACCCTATATCTAAGTCAGAATTTTACTATGCAATGCTTCTCCAGCTGAGTATTCCATCTGCAATTGGGTTGACATAATCTTCTTTGCACACGGTGGTTATGTATAACTGGTTGATTTCCTCCATATCTAAGAAAGTGGGATCTATAAACCTTTCTCCTTTTGATGGATCTAATGGCGCAATGACTCTGTAGTCTCTTGATTCAAATGTCATTTTCCTTGTCTTCAAGTTGATTATGGCATGGTTATCAAATTCCCAATCCAGTCCAAGAAATGCTGGATAAGGTGTTGTTTCATTCACTATTTCTATCACTTCAAAGTCTCCCTTAGTGCGCGCTCCATCCAGATCTACTGTCACACCCTTAAGTATTCCAATTGGTAGAACTTGGTGTTGGTTTTCTATCTTCAATTGGACAAGTGAATAGCCTAGTGTGGGATCTCCCATGCACTGCCATGTCTTCTTGGGTAACACATTTACCTCATAGCCTAAATCTAGTCTGATGTCCCCCATATTGAAATATCCAATGTTAGCATTTAGTCTGAATTCCCTACTTGTCCTTCTTCTTGTATGAAGGTGATTGACGTTTTTTAGTTCCAATTTCCCCCATACCTCCGTGTTACATATTTATATCATATTTTGCAACATTTTAACAGATTATTAGTCATTTAATAGCTTAACACAGGCTTGCAAAAAATTCTTTATGTTACTTACTTGCGCTATAGGTGGTATTTCGCTGGTGTGATCCATTGATAGGGGCATATTATACATTGGTATGTTCTGAGTATGTTGCGCAGTTGATTTAAATGCAACATCTCGCTTGAGGATATCCTGCCTTGCTTCCTTGAATATTTATTTTTCTTTCCCCGCATCGAACCGTTTCTGTGGCTCAATATTCTTCTTCACCCATTGGTGTTGTGCTAGATCCCACTGTACTATGTCAGCTCCTATCTTAGCTCATCCGCGTGCAAATATGTTGATATTTATTCAATCATCCATTTCCTCTACACAAATACACTGCAAATTATTATTGTTCTGATTCCTCTTCTCCTGGATCTTCCCCTATAGTGTTGAACAATCTTTTGTGTCATGGTCTGATGCACGACAATATATACATGTCACGGGTGGAAGTGGACATTCTCGTGCATAGTGTCCTAGTTGTTGAAAGTTATGAAAAACCATTGGTCCTATCCCTCTTCCAAAGCCTCCTCTACCTCGTCCTCCACCTATGTAGCTAGCTTGATCTCCTCACGGTGCATTGTACTGAGGTACCTGATTATACTGCGCGGGATTATATTGTGGCTGCGTAGTATTGTATTGTGGTGCACAATGTTATAAGGCTTCTGTAAAATGTTATATGGGGCTGGTACTTGGTTAAAATGTGTTGCAACTTTCCCTGTCATCATTTATTCCTGCACCCTATAGGTGTCTGATGTTATTTCCCTCATCATCTCCATCTTCCTACAATATTTGTCATCATGGCCCATTGACTTGCAAAATTTGCAGTATGAAGTCTTGGGTATTTTCTGATACTTCTGCATCATTGGAAAATGATATGGATCATGTCCATGTGTTTTACAGACCTCACACCATGGTCCTCCTATTGGAAAAGGGTTTGGTAGCCTTGTTTCCATGTACTGTGCGAAAGTTGGGCATTCATTCTTGTGGTGTCCTTATGTCCTACATGTGGTTCACCAAACAACTTCTCTTTTGTCATTACCCCTGTTTTGGTTTAATTTAAATGTTCTATTCTTCAGATCCTCCTTCAACTCCTCTATTGCTGGATCTATCTTCTAGGATTAGTTCTCTTCTAGTTGTAAGGCTACCTACAGAGCCTCTACCTGAGTTTGAAACTTCTGCTGCCTCAAAGGGTATTTCAGATGTGGTAATAGTGAGTTCACAAAGAGATGTTTATACTCCATGTCAGTCATGACATATTCCAATTTACCCTTCAACCGTTTGAACCTATGATCGATCTCCCAAACACATTATCTTGGTTTTAGTACGATCTCAATCATCTCATTCATGTATTGATCTTTAGATTTGGGATTCTGAAATTCATTTATCAGTAGATTCTTGACATCTACAATCGTTCGGGTTGTTCCTAGTGGATTGTTTGCAGCTAAGATCATGTAGCAATCTAGTGCGTGGTATCTTAGTGTGATATCTAAATGCACAAGTTTTGTGTCCTCATCTATGATCTTCTTTTCTTCCCAAATCTTCTCACAGATAAATTAGTGCTTTTAAGGATCCTCTAATGCTTCTCCCTTGAATTCGAGTAACCTGATGGTAGGATAATGTCCTTCCATTGCAAACTGCGTTGGACTACTACCTCTGTGCATTGTAGATCCTTGACTAATGCTTCCTGAACTGGCTCCCCTAGTTGCTTCTCCTTGTGTAAATGTACTTCCTATTGTGTTTCTTCCACTGAAATTTGGTTGTCTAAATGGTGGTGTTCTTTCTGGTGTATTAGTCTCACATGGGTTTATGGGTTCCACACTAGCACTGATATGGATAGAAGTGTTGCCGTCTATTCCTTCCCTTGGACATATTGTATTCCTTTCATATTTTGCGCATAGGTTTTCCTCAATATGATCCACAACCTAGAGATCCTCTACCTCTTCTTCATCACTTTCCAAGCTCTCTCTCTTAGCTATGGCTCTCTTTTTATTATTCATCTTATATTGGTAGGGTTCTCCACTGCGCGTCTTTCCAACTATTACCATTATCTGCTTGATATAGTCTTCCTCCATCATGATTGGGTCCAAGTCCTCCTCCTTCTTTCATTTATCCATTTCTCCCTCCATCCTTCCATCTCTAGTCAATGCTTCCCCCCCTCCCCCATGCACGCAAGGAAGTTTATCCATTTGATGCCATTGTTGGAGCATAACCCTAACTTACATTAGTTTATACCTAGCTTAGAATCATAGATCTTGGTTAATACATTCATTTACACTTTATTTCACCTAATTTGGCTACATAGAGAAGAAGGGCGTCTCATCCCTAGATTTTAGGGAAAACTGTTATTTTTAGATCAAGACTCAACTCCCGATTCTTGATTTTCTTGATTTATTCATGATTTATTCCAGCTCCCCCATGAAAAAACTCATCTATTATTTGGGAATGCACACCTCCTCTTTGAGTGAGATATTTATTCCTTAATTAATGATTTTTGCCGTTACTATTATTAGTAACTACTATTTCGGGTCAGTTAAGTGAGTTGGAACTGCTTCTCTTGTCAGTTAAGTGAGATTAAGTGATATAATGCACATAAATTGACTCTTGTGGACATTAATGAGTGTGTGACATGTATCTTTAGTGGTCTAGTTCGAACTATGTCATCTCCCTTAGCTTATGACACCTATTTTAGCTATTTCTAGCTTTTTTTGACTAGAATTTCTATGTTGGAAATTCTATATATTGACCTCCTCTCTTATTTTTGAGGATGGTTGCTCATGTATATTCATTTTTGATTAATATAATTCTCTGATTTATGGAGAAAAAACTTTCTCTCATCTCTTGAATATCAACAAATTGTTTGTGTTCAATTTAACTAGAATTCTAGATCTATCGGGGTTTCTGCAGAAATTCTACATGGTATCAGAGCTAGATTGAATCTAGTGGATTGTACACGGTTTTATTTGTAGGTATAGATCATCAGGAGGTGAAGCAAGCAGAAATGGATCATCTCTCTCAGCCCAAAAAATTCATTCTAAATCCTTTCAATTACTTTGAATGGAAGACAGAGATCTCTATGCTCCTCCGAAGCAAAGGGCTTTACCGGGTAACAATGGGAACAGAGAAAGAATCGACTACTGCAGCGGAGAAGATAAAGTATTTCAATAAATTAGATGAAGCAATTGGGCTGATATTCCTATCAATTTCCATAGATCTCCTCTTTCATGTCAGTAGAGCCACTACTCCCGAGGTGGTCTGGATCACATTGGAAGGACTATTCGGCAAGCAGGATGCAATGAGAGTGCATCAACTGGAGAATGAACTCATATCCCTAAGTCCAATTCATTTTAGAAACCTGGAAGAATTCTTCACCAAGTTCAAATCCCTCCTCATTTAACTTAATGCATGTGGAGTCATGAAAGAGGAAGAACAACTCATCCTTTCAATTCTCTCAAAATTAAGCCCTGGATATTCCGTATTTGTGTCGTCTTTTCAAGCATCTAAATTGACTCAAGAAAAATGGAAAATGCCTCCATTGAATGATTTCATTGCAACATTGACTCAAGATAAAGCTAATTTATTCCAAATTGGTGCCATCAAGAATTCCAAGAACTAGGCACTTGCGGCTACTAATGCTCCAAACAACAGTGGAAAAGACAAGAAAAAAGGAATGGGTAAATTTCCTGAATTGAAGAAGGAGAGATCCGCACAATCTTCAGATAACTCTTCTGAGCCTAAGGGTAAGAAGAAGAAGGAAATAACACTTTGCAGCTACTGTTCCAAAGGTTTTCATCTTGAATAAAATTGCATGAGGAAGACTATCGATGAGATGGCTAAGCAATTGCAGCAACACAATCTCATGGTGCCCGAAAATGCAAAGAAGAAAGATGATAACAAAACGGGAGGGAGAGAACGAGATGGTCATGCTTTAATGGCTATCACATCCACTCCATCATCTTGGATCCTTGATTCAGGTTCATTGAACCATATCGATGCATCAAAAGATGAATTTTCCTCCATCAAAGAAAGCACCAGATCCCCAATTTACTTGGGAGATGCCACACCTGCAAAGGTGTGCGGAGAAGGAATTGTTGATATTGAAGGGGGCCGCTTCACAAATGTTCTTCATGTTTCCTCACTGTCCACAAATATTCTCTCGATATATCAGATCACTCATTCCGGCTTTGGAAGGAAGGTGGAGTTCACTCCAGACTCCGCAGTGATTACCGACATTTCCACAGGCTCACCGCTTGCACATGGAATTGCAGATCACGGTTCTCGTTTGTATTTCTTCTCCCACTTTGTTCCTAAATCTATTAGCACTGTATTTCTGTCACAATATAATGATATCAGCAGGTTATGGCATGAAATATTTGTCCATCTAAACTATAATTACTTGCATCAACTCAACAAGGAAAACATGGTAGAAGGATTGCCAGCTATTAAATTCACAAGCGGTGTATGTCAAGGATGCATTCTTGGCAAGCATCTAGAGCTAAAATTTGACAAAGGGAAGGCACAAAGAGCTTATTCACCTCTTGGGATGATTCACAGTGACATCATGGGCCCATTCCTACAGCCTTCAATTAGTAAGGCTCGATATGTACTCACCTTCATAGATGATTTCTCTCGCTTTACTTGGGTATTTTTTTTGAAATTAAAATCGAAAGTATTTCAATGCCTTATAGAATTTAAAGCACTTGCTGAGAATGAGTCTGGGTGTAAGATTAAGATACTCCATACTAATAATGGGGGGGAGTATGTCAACAAATATGTGTAGCAACTTTGTATTGATGTAGGTATACAACTACAACACACAGTGCCATATACACCACAGCAGAACGGTGTTGTGGAGAGGAAAAACCAGTCCTTAAAAGAGATGGCCAATTGTATGCTATAGTCGAAATCATTAGCTCCCAATTTATGGGCTGAAGCTATTAATTGTGAAACATACATTTAGAACCTAGTTCCTCACAAGTCACTCAAAGGCACCACTCCTTTTGAATGTTGGACCGGTAAGAAACCGAAAGTGTCGCACTTTCGTATTTTTGGTTCATGAGCATGGGCTCACATTCCAACAGATAAGAGGAAGGCTTTGGAGCCTCAAAGTGTTGAATGAATATTTGTTGGATATCCTGAAGGTGTCAAAGGATATAGATTTCTGGACTCCCACATTGAAAAGTTCATTCTAGCTCGAAGTGTGAAGTTTGAAGAAGAATCACTGCATGATTTTTCAGAAGACCCTGCCGAGGAACTACTTGTTGTCACTGATGAGGAGGAGTCAAAAACTTCTTCGAGAACTTCAGAGAAACCATTAGAGAATAATTTTGGGTCTGATATAGAGGATGAGGAGCAGGTCATGGCTTATCCAACTCAGTTTCCAACTTGGGCAGATAAAACCCTGCAAGATGCAGGTGAACTAGTCGGTGATCCTGTGGATACAAGAAGGACTAGATCCCAGTTTTTTGGGGCTCCTCAAGGCCTGGCTGCCACAGAACCTTTGCTTCCCATAAATTTCTATATGTCACTTGGTTCAGATCCAAAGTCACACTCTAAGTCTGCTAGAAACCCACTCTGGGAGGCTTCCATGGATGAAGAGTACTCTGGTCTTATGGACAACAACACATGGGACTTGGTTCCACTTCCGAAAGGAAGAAAGCTTGTTCGATGCCGATGGATATATCGAACAAATATTTCTACAGATGATGAGATCAGAAATTAAAAATATCGACTTGTCACAAAAGGATACTCACAGGTACATGGCATAGACTACATAGAGACATTTGCACCTGTTGCAAAAATGGACTCCATTCGACTAGTTTTGGCCATTGCCACTTCTCGCAGATGGGAAGTTCACCACATGGATGTGAATAGTGCATTTATTCATTGAGATATCAAGGAGGATATCTATATGGAGTAGCCATAGGGATACATTCATAACTCTTCCCTTGTTTGTAGATTAAAGAAATCTTTGTATGGCCTAAAACAGGCTCCCAGAGCCTGGTATGCAAAGATGGATTCTTTCCTGCTTTCCATTGGATTCATTTGATGCAAATATGATCCGAATATTTATTTTCTGCAACATGATGATTCCCTTTTTTTGATAGTACTTTATGTAGATGACTTACTGATGACAAGGAACCTTACTTCAACTATTGATTCGACAAAATTAACATTGCACGATCGATTTTCCATGACAAATTTGGGACTGTTACACTACTTTCTTGGTCTTGAAGTTTCTCAGTCTACTTCAGGGATGAAGATGGCACAGTCTAAGTATGCATCAGATCTACTTGTCCACTTTCAGATGATATAATGCAAGCCAACAACATCTCCCTTTCTTTCAGGGGTCAGATTTGAGGATGCGGGTACTACACCTTTGGTGGACAATACACTGTATCGACAGTTGGTTGGGAGTTTCTTGTATCTTACTCACACCCGACCTGATATCTCTTTTGCAGTAGGAGTTTTTTCCATATATATGAAGGAGCCTCATGAGCTTCAATGGAAAGATGCAAAGAGAATCCTTAGATATGTGAAAGGTACTCCCAGTTTTGGTATCTTTTATGCTACAGATTGCCCACTTTCACTAATTGGGTACATAGATTCTGATTGGGATGGGGATGGTACAGACCGCAAGTCCACCTCTGGTTATGTTTTTAGCTTTGGTTCAGGGCCATTCTATTGGTCTAGCAAGAAGCAATCCATGATTTATTTATCTACAACAGAGGAAGAGTATAGAGGTGCAGTGAATACAACTACACAGGCTGTTTGATTGCAGGGGCTTCTCTCTGAGTTTGGTATTTAGTATCCACTTCCGACTGTCATATTTTGTGACAATCAGGGGTCCATTCAAATATTGATTGATCCAGTTCAGAGGCAGAGGATCAAGAACATCGAGATTCATATGCATTACATCCACGAGCTGATTCGTGACAGAGTCATTTCACTGCAGTACTGCCCCACAGAGCAGCAGGTTGCAGACATCTTCACCAAGTCCTTCACTGAAAAGAAATTTTCAGAACTGAGAG
>SNQJ01S0032554.1:70435-81044 GCA_010110895.2 Picea sitchensis
AATGAAAATGTCTCCTTGGTATATATAGGAGACTAGGAGGTATAATTACAACTAATGGCCTAAAGCCGACATAAATAAAATAACATTACTAATATAATATGCCCCAATTAAGGGGTAATGAGACAATATTAGGGCTTAGCAGGGGCTCGTGTGGAATTATTATTAAAAGAATCAACAACATCGCGACATGGATGGCCACCAAACTCATGGCCTATAAAATGTTGAGGAAGTGTCACAAGGAGGAAGTCCCTATTGGGGTCATCGCAGCTACAACATAGTGTGTGAATGGCACGTCACTCAGTTGGGCCCCTTACCTGTTGACTTTATTCTTTGAGGATTGCAAAGACATGCAGGACCTCGGTACAGAGTTCCACTACTCGTGGCTACTCATGCTAATCACGCTAATGGGGTGGATGCAGCCCCCATATTCATACTTCTGCAACCAGATAGGTTGGTGTCACGTAGCATGGTACATGTCATTGGGGAGAAACTTGGACCCCAAGCACAAAAGCACAAACACGGGTACCTTTTCAAGGTATTTTGCAGGAATACAAGAAAGCATAGCCAACACTTGGTGAATTACCCCATATGTGGTCTTGCAGTACAGCGACATAGCCAATTTCTTCATAACAAGGCACAATATGTGGATCCAAGCATGCAGGGACCCAGAGAAGGAGTGGTTATAATTAAGGTACTGTGTCAACGAGGAAAAAATAGAAATTGCCATGCGAGACTGGAATGATGACTGGAGGGTCCCCGTCCTAACCCAAGAAGTGCCAAAAAGCACAGAAGTAGACACTACCACACCTAAGGAGTCAACAAATACGGGAAAACCCACCCAAAATCCAGTGCAAAAAATGAAGGGGAGTGCACCGAAGAAAAATACACAAGCAGCGTAGAAGGACACTTCCCAACAACAAAAGGAACAGGGAGAAGGGGCTACAGAAATGCAAGGAAACCCCTTAGCATCTACTCCATAGGAACCAGGGCCACCTAAGAGGCCAATTTTACAGAAAGGAGGATCATGCAACAAGGCAAAAGTGCATAAACAACTGTCGGAGTATACGATCACAAAGGATGACACCGACTTCATGGCAAAGAAGGTGCAATACCACACAACATAAGTCTTCAAATAATCCAAGCAACAAAGAGGGAAATTACAAGACGACTTGGCTGGAATAAAGTAGGTCCTCGAGCAAATTAGAACCACATAGAGGTCTAAAAGGGGAACAGAATCCTTCCTCAAGGGAGAAGTAGTAGCAACAACAAGGACTACACCACAGAAGGAATACATAGTTCACACAATTTCCCATGCGAGTCCAATATTCAGAGCAACAAATGACATGTTGCACATGGATGAAACCACAACATAGATGCCACTGAAATATTTGGCACAGGTCGACATGGTATTAGCTAGCATACCCAAAAAGGTGTTGTATAGACTCCAAGTCAGCGTTGCACAGGAGGTGCAGTCACGCATGAGAACAGACGCAGTAGAACTACAGGAAACGAAAGGTGACAAGGAATCCTTGGAACTCGTGATCGAACAAGTGAAGTTTGAGACCAGAGGAGAGAAAGAGCACATAGATAAAATCAAATAGGGGGTGACAATATTCTACATCCACCTTTCGAACAGCATGCAAGATGAGATTTAAAGTACAGAGGAGAAACTCAATACTATTTCCTAGACCATCAACCACTATAGGAAACAGATTGAGGAATTGAAGGTAAAATTGACTCTGACGACTCCACCTGAGGTTAGGGAGTAGAGGAAAGCATAAGCTGCACTCCAACTAGCAGAGTTGGAGAAACAAACTAACATAGCAGTAGAACTGTTTGAAAAAATAGCGCAGTATTGGACAGCGTTGGAGGAAGACAAATGGGTCCAACAGCGGGACCAAGAAGAATGAAAAATAAACACATATATCTAGGACCTCAAGCAGAGGCAGAGAACGATGAGTATCATTGAGTGACTCAAGGGGACACAAGACGTGAAGAAGATGCAAGCAGAAATGATAGCAACACAGATGCAAAAGTAGGAGAGATGGGCACAGATGGAACCTCTTCAATATCAATCTGCATAGATCATCGAGCAATTGGAGGAGGAGAAGAATAACATGACGCAGACACAGGCGGAATGCACAGCCATGGTCTAGGAGAAAATCACAGTGCAGAATCTAGAAGCACTCATAGAAAAGGTTGTGTAGGTACAAATACAAGGACGAGAACTTGCGGACAAGTTCCACAGTCTAGCAGAGATTGTCAAAGGAGCGTGCAGTGCCTAGGTGGCTCAGGATGAGCCACATGTTAGTGTTGGGGGCCTATTGGGAATAGGCCAATTTTTGGGAAAGGAATAATTTTGGAGAATAAAGCGCAAAGAAGGAAAAGACAACTGGCAGGAAAAGCAACACATGCAAGGTAAACGTGCATGTAGAGGAGGAAATCATGTGAGGCGCGCATGAAAGAATACATAACCATGCTAGGGTTGGGTTTTTGGTAAGAGGATGTAATGGATGATAAACCAGAAATAATTATAAATAGGTACCTAAGAGGTCTAGGTCAAGGTTCGATGAGTTGGATAGGGGTTTGGTGTTATTGTAATTCTAGAATGTAAGAATGAATGTAAAATCCGAGATTGTTTTGTAAGTTGTTGAGTTGGAGAGAGAAAATAAGGCAGATATTAAGGGTTATATCACAGGTTGAGGAGCCTGGTGTGATACAGTCCACCTCATTGTAGATATTGACCCAAATGATCGAACATTGTAAGGCGCGCAGTGCTATAATTTTGGAGAAACCATAATAAAAGAGAAATCGGCCAAATCTTTGTGGACGTAGCCCAGGAGGGGGTGAACCACGGTAAATCATGTGTTATGTGGATTGATTACATTTTTATTTATTTACTGTCAATGTTTAGCTAGTAGATGAATCCATGAATGGGTTATCTAGATCTGATTGTGTCTACATGTATGCATAAGAACAACATAATGTGTAGTATAGATGAATGTTAGAGTAAATAAATGAAGATCACATAGTGTAATCCCAGATCCCCACTCATTCCCAGGCTGCAAGAACCTGAGCTTTGCAGCCACCATTAGAAATATCTCGGGTGAGACTACGCAGTGCACCCTGTGTACTGCATTGCCTTTTGGTTTACCAGGGGGGGTGATAGTTTTAGAGGGTTTGTTGGAAACCATAGTAGATCTGAACCTGGGTCAGCCCAAGAATGGTAGAAAGAGAGAAGTAACCAACAACACTCTAAAAATATAAGAAGAAAACAATCAAACAAACCTTCCCACAATGAAACCATTAGTTGGTGATTAAATAGACCAAGTATATTAAATCATAACAAAGAAAACTTACAGACCACGAATGATGTCAGTTGCAACTCCTCCAAGCTCTCCTCGTCTAACCCTTACGAGAATCTCACGATCATAAGTCTGATATATCCAAGCTTCCTCCAGAATCAAAGGTTTGATACCTCTAATATTCCTACTCTTATCCATTGAAAGCCCTCATTATATAGGATTTGGAGGCTTAACCACCATGGATAAGATCACTCACTAGATCCACTAAAATGGGATATCTAATATTTTTTAGGGAGAAAATATCTCTCAAGGATTTTAAGGAGGAAATATCTCTCAAGATCCACCAAATTAGGATTTTGGTTTGAGAAAATATCTCAACCATCCATGAGATTCTCAACCTCTCCTTGAGGTTAAGAAACCAAATGTGAGGTGGATTCTCACTCTAAATAGTTTCCTTTTTATGAATATTAATAAATAATTCATGTGCACATATTATTTTGACCTTCATATAATATATTTCTCCTCCACATTGACTAGGGATTGTGACAAATGTTATTTCATGGTGTCAAGGTGTATGAAACACTTAGCAAGGTGCATATGACACTTTTACGACACTTGCAACACTTAGGGTGAGGTAATTATGTGTGGAATTGTGATGTGTAACATGGATGCACTTGTTTGTACACACCCTGGATGTGATCTCAAAGAACTGGTACTTAGAAATGGAAGTACATAGAGAAAAACCGGACTAGGAAGTTTTGACTCGCAACTTCAAGGTAACTTTCAAGTTTAAAGATGATGCCCCTTTGGTAGACACAACCCTGTAGATTATTAAGAACAATATCTATACAATAGAATATTCGACGATAACAACTCCCTTATATAGCATGCCCAGATATTATGCGACTGTTCAATAGGTTTTGGAATGATATAACGTTGTTGAGAAGACCAAGAGGATGAAAACCCGAGGAATTTCCAAATACCAGAAACCAAAGGAGAGCATGTAGTAGAGGGTCTCAAGCTTGAATCTATCAAGTATGCAAATCCATTGAGAACGAGCAAGGTGAATATTGGTACAAAGGATAATCCAAGTTTGAAAACATTGGAGATTACTGGAATGAAGAAACTATCGAGAAGATTGTTGATTTATTGAATGAATACCATGACATCTTCCGAACTACATATTCATAAATGAAATGGATTGTTGGGGAGCTAGGAGAGATCAGGATTCCTCTAAAGATGGATGCCAATCCAGTAAAGTAGAGACCATACCGATTTAACCCAGTATATAAGAAGAAAGTGAAAGAAGAAATAGATAGGATGATATAAGTTGGGATTATTGAACCTATCACAAAGTCAGAATGGATCATCCTGATGGTGATTCATGAAAAGAAAATGGGTGGAATCAAAATTTGTGTGGACCTATGGAAATTGAATGATGCTTGCTTGCATGACCTGTTTGCTATTCCATTTACAGATGAAGTTTTGGAGAATGCAGGAGGACATGAAGCTTACTCCTTTACATATGGATTCTCTGGTTATCACTAGATTAAGATTGCGTAGGAGGATAGGCATAAGACAACATTTGTGACAGAATGGGAATGTTATCAGTATACAGTCATTCATTTTGGGTTGAAAATGCACCGACGATATTTTCTCGAGTTGTTGTCACATATTTTAAATAATCCATTCATAAATTTCTAGAAGTATACTTGGATGATTCGATAGTGTTTAGTTTTTTGAAGGACCATGTTGAAACTCTGCGCTTGATGTTGGATAGATGTAGAAAATTCCATATTTTCTTGAACTTGAAGAAGTGTATTTTTTGTGCACCATTTGGTATCTTGTTGGGTCATGTAGTATGTAAACAAGGAATTTTAGTTGATCTTGAGAATATTTTGGTTATTTTTTATTTTCCACCACCTACGTAAGTGCGACAAATACGAAAAAAATTGGTTCATATGGGGTAATACATGAAGTTCATTACAGGATACACACATATTACAACCCCACTGGAAAATTTGTTGAAGAAGGAGGTCAAATTTCAATGGAATGAGGAATTCCAACAAAGTTTGGATACCTTGAAGAAGAAACTAGTTACCACGCTAATTTTAGTATTTCTAGATTGGAAGAAGGAATTCCATGTCCACGTAGATGCATAATCTATAGCATTAGGTGTGGTTATAGCTTAGCCAGGGGAAGGAGGTTTGGATTATCCCATTGCATTTTCCACCAAAAAGTTGTCAATGACTGAACATAATTACACTACTACAGAGCATGAAGGACTGGCAATGGTGTATGCACTACAGAAGTTTAGACATTATCTGTTGGGATCACAGTTTAATATGTACATGGATCATTCTATGCTAAGATACTTAGTCAATAAGCCAGTTTTTTGGGGAGGGGTATATGCATGTGGTTGTTATTATTTCAGGAGTATGATTTTGATGTGATTGTGAAACCAAGAAATTTAAACACAGGACCTGATCATTTGCCACACATATTAATAGGGGAAGATGCAGAAAATTTGGATGACAGTCTATGAGATGTTCACTTGTTCGTAGTATATATGGTTGATGATTACTTTGCAGATATTGTCCAATTCTATAGCACAGGAGTAGCCCCACCAAACTGTACAACTGCACAAAATAAACAATTATTAGTAAAGGAAATAGATTATCATATTATAGCGGGGAATTTGTATAAATTAGGTGCATATGGTATTCTTCAATGATGTGTATTGGATAATGAGAGGCCTATGATACTATCAAAGGCACATGAAGGATTTGTGGGAGGCCACTATCAGGGAAATTGACCGCTCAAAATATTTTACATGCAGAAATTTGGTGGCCCACCCTTCATAAGGATGCTAAGGAGTTATGTCAGACTTGTGATGTCTGTCAGCGAGTTGGGAAACCATACAGAAGAGATGATATTCCTTTAATACTGCAAGCTACATTACAGGAATTTGATAAATGGGAATTATATTTCATCGAACCAATTAACCCACCAGGAAAAAGGTTAGGATCAAGATATATAATCAATGTGAAAGATTATTTGACCCGATGGGATGAAGCAAAATGTGTAAGAGATTGCAGCTAAGAGACTGCTACGTGGTTTCTATTTGAAAATATTGTCACAAGGTTTGGATGTTCGAGAATCCTTATGAGTGATCAAGGAACACATTTTTTTAATAAAACGATTGTTTCTTTGATAGAAGAATTCATATTCATCACTAAAAGAGCACACCTTATCATCCTTAGGTGAAAGGAACAGTGGGAACATTTAACAAGATCCTAGAGCATGCTCTGATGAATATCTGTAATGTAAATTTATATGCCTGGGACTTGAGGATTCCTACAGTACTATGGGCATATCAGACTACATGTATGAAGTTGACAAGATAGACACCATTCTGATTAGTATATGGATAGGAAGCCATCATTCCCATGGAATTCATTATGTTGAGTCTACACATTGTTGCGCTGACATAACTCATAGATTTCGACGTAGTAGAGAAAATATTGTTAGAGCTAGTGTAACTAGAGGAAGACCACTTCATTGTAGGATTTCATCAGCAAGTTCAAAAAGTGCGCAAAAAGGCATGGCATGATAGACATATTAAACAGAAGAAGTTCCAGAGAGGAGACTTGTTTTTTCTCTATGAAAAAACAAATTTGCATCAGCTTGGAAAGTTCCAAATGCATTGGTTGGGTCTGTATGTCATCAAATCTATGACAAAAGCATGTGTTGTTCAGTTGGAAAGGTTTAATGGGGAAATCATAGAAGGATTGGTCAATGGTATTCAACTGAAACTGTATAGGAATAGTTGTGCTTCTGAACACTAGCTTGACTGCATAGTATCTGTACCATAGTATCTATATTATAGAAAAATAAAAGAAAAAGAAATAAAATAGCTTAAGACAAGTCACAATAAACATTTGAAGAGATAGGAGGCTTGAATTTTTCAATCAGGAAGTGTTCAAAGATTCAAATTAGTAGAAGAAGAGATGAACAAGAAAATGTTGCAGAAAGGAAGGAGAATTGAATTGCACGCAAAGAGGAGAATGGAAGAGCTAGGGTAAAGACCCGTGCAAAGGATGGGAAAAGTGATTACGATATTTTGAAAATATAACAGATCTAGACCACGATCCACTAGAAAATACAAAATTAATGCAGGATCCAGACGAGAATTGAATGTGAGTACAATTGGATGGGACTCGGAATTTTGGCATGAAGATGAAGATAACAGTTGGAAATATCCTATAAAAGTAGATAAGGGGTGACGAGAAAGGGTTATTGTTGTGTAGACATTCGAATAGAAAAGAGATCTAGAGAAGAGTTGAGTGAGTTGCAGACAGAGCCTAACTAAGGAGAGTTATGGCGCCACTGATTGCAGGAGCATCCACTTTGTAGACTAAGAAACCGTGCAGTAAGTAGGCATCAACATCAATGCAGAAAGAAACCTAGAAAGTAGAGACATCAGATTTGGTCAACTTTCCCAGGGCATATGTGCCACCCAAGAAGTCAACAACAAAACCAGTCAGATTTCCCAAAAAGATGAAGTACGACCTAGTTACACTAGTGATTCCACCTGGGGTCACCAATGAGGAAGATATGTTGGGCGTGGTAGGAATACTGAAGTTTTTAGACCATGAACTTGTATATATAAAGAACTTTCTAGAGTTAATTCCATGTAATCACCTGCACACATCAATCAACATGAATTCACTCGTACTCACAGTCGATCCACAAGAGTGGGAAACATGACTGCTGCAAATAGGCATATTGAACCTGTTGGATATCCCACATTTTGGAAAAATCACATAAATCAACATATACATCAAATTATTGTTGATTTGCATCCATGGAGGGTTCCTATGGTTGGACATGTGTAACATACCCATCCACCCTCGGGTCGGGCACACTACCTCAAGAAACTTTGTTCAAAACTGATTTCAAATTTTGATAACATTTGATTATTAAAGAAACATGAAATGAACATGATAGAAGCACATGCAATAATAAATATTCATGATACAGTATAAATAATGTTTAAACATGCCATGCATAACAATAACCATCAAGCATCCATGTTATACAACAAAGAAATACATGACAGAGAACACTTATCTTTAACAAAATGATTCATCAACTAGCTGCAGACCAAGGATGTTCCACCCGACCATAGACATTAATGTTCAAAGTCTCAAAAACAGCTCACCCTCGATCTAGGTCTATGAATCCACAAGGACAGTTCCAAGGTGTCACTCAGCTTCCCAAAATAGTCAGCACTCAAGCTCTAATAGGTTTCTCAACACACAAAAATACAAAGTACACCAACTCTCTTCTCTGCCATATTGCACAACCCAAGAGAGAGGACCCCCTTCTCTGCCACGCAGTCCCTTAGGATTTTCACCTCCTTCCAGGTCTCTAGTGCATATGGTTAATAATATCCATGTTGGGACTCTCAACACTCACAACTGTAAATAAAATTTAGTACATGCCAATGTTGATTAAGGGTGGTTGTCATTGATGTCCACCCTTGAAGAAAGTCTGGTAGCACAAAGGTTTGGGTAATGGACCCAAGTTTGTTTGATGTAAATATTAATCATTATTTTCTTGTCATAGTTGATAAAAAGTACAAATGGATGAACTCCAAAGTGGTCCCATTATGGTGAAATCCCTCACGAGAAGACGCTTTGCAGATTGAGTTATCCTAGAAGCATGGTTAGAGAACCCATGCTTAACTGTGGAATAATGAGATGAAGGTCAGTGAATTTGTCAGTGAAACTATCCTAGATGGATATATCTTGTCATTCCATTTCTGGTGGTATGTGGAACGTCACATAACTCCTCACGGTTAGAGAGTTGTGTCCATGTGAAGTTGGAGGACCCTCATGAGTCATATAGAAGCCCCTAAAAGTCAAAGTGTTTGCAAAATAAATTATTTAAATAATAACATAAATGGAGAAATCCCTAAAATAAGGAAAGTGTAATGCTACATGAACGTATAAATAAGAGGCAAACTCTCTCATTTAATCACACTTGAACACATTGAATATCTTTTGTTGTGTGAGGCTTATTGCAAGTACTCATTGATACATCTAAAGTTGCGAAAGTCTAAGGTAGTACGAAGGGTTGACAGCAAAATTCTCGGAATTACAGCGAATACTAAAAAACCCTATTTTCTGAGGCATATGCGAGATGACAATGTATAGGGTACGCACATACTAAGGTGTACGCAGGATCACAATGTATAGGGTGCGTACATGTTGGTAATTCCATGGAAACCTGAGAAGATGAAGATGCAAAGGTCCTAGATTCTGAGATCAAGCTCTCGGAAGGTATACAGTACTCAGATACATCAGATCTATCCATTGGTTCAAAAGGTAAGTCTTATTTCTATGAATAGTTGGATTTTGATGTATGCATGTGAAATGGTTATGGATATTTGAGGATTATCCCTAGAGATACTAGTGGTCGCATAGGATCTTCTGCATAATTCAGATCTATAGAAATACAGTGTTGGTATATTTATCATTGATACTCCTTGTTGAGGCACATCTTGTATTTCTTGGCATATGGCTAAGGGATTTTGTGGTACATGGTTGAGAGCTTGTATTTTTGAAGTGATTGATGTATTGAGAGGCTGAATATCATAAAGGGTTTGATGACTAGATCATGTGAGGGTTATTATACTTGTTCATGATTACACACACCTATATGGAACATGACTAGAGAGAGAGAGATATGCTTTGGGTAAAGGTTATCTATGAGGATTCATGCACAGGGTACAGTTATAGTCTGGATGCAGTGACATGTTACAGATCTATGTGAAAGAAGTTACGCAGGGTCAGAAGTTCTCATAAGAAAGAAAACCCTAGTTTTCAAAATGCATACACAGGTTGCATAACAATTTGGTCGCGTACATACGCGGGCTGCATAAAAGATAGGTCACATACATATGTGTGTTGCAGCACTACAGGTCACGTACCTTTTCTATTTTTTTGATAGATGTTCAGTTCAGGTACATATTTATTACAGGGAAGTTGTACAAGTTGGATGCAGGTCAATGGTACAGATTGATACAATTGTACAGTGGTATATCTCACAGTGATAGTGTGACAGTGGTTCCATCATTCTACTTCTACTTCAAGGTGGTTGGATGGCGCAAGGACAGGTGGTTGTAGTCGAAGAACATAGGGGGTTGTATCTGTTGGTTGTGGAGCCTGATTATCTTCCTGATTTAGAGGTCTTTTACTTTCAGCCGTGTTTATACCCCATGAAGTATTTACACCCCA
>SNQJ01S0032554.1:91847-111710 GCA_010110895.2 Picea sitchensis
TCCGGTGGTATGTGGAACGTCACATAACTCCTCACGGTTAGAGAGTTATGTCCATGTGAAGTTGGAGGACCCTCATGAGTCATATAGAAGCCCCTAAAAGTCAAATTGTTTGCAAAAGAAATTATTTAAATAATAAAGTAAATGGAGAACTCCATAAAATAAGTAAAGTGTAATGCTACATGAAAGTATAAATAAGAGGCAAATCTCTCTCATTTAATCACACTTGAACACATTGAATATATTTTGTTGTGTGAGGCTTATTGCAAGTATGCATTGATACATCTGAAGTTGTGAAAGCCTGTGGTAGTACGAAGGGTTGACGGTGAAATTCTTGGAATTACAGTGAACACTAAAAAACTATATTTTATGAGGCGTACGTGGGTTGGAAATGTATAGGGTGCGTACATACTGAGGCGTACTTGGGATGGCAGAGTATAGGGTCTGTACATGTTGGTAAAGCCATGGAAACCTGAGAAGATGAAGATGCAGAGGCTCTAGATTCTGATATAAATCTCCCAGGAAGGTATACAGTGCTCAGATACATGAGATCTATCCATTGGTTCAAAAGGTATGTCTTATTTCTATGAATAGTTGGGTTTTGATGTATGCATATGAAATGGTTATGGAGATTTGAGGATTCTCCCTAGAGAAACTAGTGGTTGCATGGGATATTCTGCATAAGCCAGATCTATAGAAATACAGTGTTGGTATATTTATCATTGATACTCCTTGTTGAGGCACATATTGTATTTCTTGGCATATGTCTAAGGTTTTTTGTGGTACATGGTTGATAACTTGTATTTTTGAAGTGGTTGATGTATTGAGAGGCTAAATATCATAAAGGGTTTGATGACTAGATCATGTGAGGGTTATTATACTTGTTCATGATTACACACACCAATATGGCACATGACTAGAGAGAGATATATATGCTTTGGGTAAAGGTTATGTATGAGGATGCATGCACAGGGTACAGTTATAGTCTGGATGCAGTGACAGGTTACAGATCTATGTGAAAGAAGTTACACAGGGTCAGAAGTTCTCAGAAGAAAGAAAACCCTAGTTTTCAAAGGGCATACGTAGGTTGCATAACAGTTTGGTCGTGTACATATGCAGGCTACATAAAAAATAGGGTGTGTACATACGCATGTTGTTTCACTACAGGTCGCGTACCTTTTGTATTTTTGTGATACATGTTCAGTTCAGGTACATATTGATTACAGGGAAGTTGTACAGGTCGGATGCAGGTGAGTGGTACAGATTGATACATTTGTACAGTGGTATATCTCACAGTGATAGTGTGCTAGTGGTTCCATCATTCTACTTCTACTTTAGGGTGGTTGGACCGGGAAAGGACAGGTGGTTGTAGCCACCTTCCGGTTGTAGCCACCTTCTGGTTGTATCCAGAGAACATAGGGGGTTGCAGCCTCCTTCTTGTTGTAGCCACAGAATTGGGGAGTTGGAGATTTCCTCAGGTTGTAGCCTGAGAAACTAGGGGGTTGGAGCCTCCTTCCAGTTATAGATGGAAAACAAAGGAAGTTCGTTCTTCCAATGAATGTAATTCTTCAAGATATATAATAAAAAGCATTATGTGGTTTTTTCTCGCTTTGGGTTTCCACGTAAAACACTGGCGTACTTTGTATGTGTATGATTGTTCATTTGTTAATTTCTTATTTACTCTGTAGTTATTGGATGATAATTCTACATTGATATAAAACTTGGATTATATAGTTAAAAAGGATTATATTTCTCTATTATTGATTCACCCCCCCTCTCAGTAATCCAACAGCCAATGCCTCTCAGGCATGTAGGCATTAATTCATGGTTTAAAATACATCATTCATTGCTACAACCAACAAACACTGGCTTCCTCCTCAATAATTATCCCCCATGGTCCCCTTCCAATAACAAGAATGAATGAGTGAAAAAGTGAACATAATGGAGAGTGTGAACAAAAAACAGTGAATGAACAGAGTGAGTGAAGAAGAACCCCCAAACAATCCACAATATGGGTTTATATATTTACTTGCAAATCAATAACCACATAACCTTCCTCAAGAATATCGTGTAACCCCTTCTCTCTATTAAAATAATTGTGGGTAAATAAAATATGTTAAAATTAATTATCCCCTTAAGCCCCCTCTCTCATGGAATTATAACCCCCTATAACTCTTGTCCTTGTCTGTCTTGCAGCCAACAATGTATTTTATTATTAATAATGATAATGTCATTACATTTCCTAGGCATGCTGACCTCTTTAATTGTTTGGGCACTCTGGCCTTTCATCAAATAAAAAAAAATACATTATTTCATATGGGGACTCAAAACTGGGGTATTACATTCCCCTCCCCCTTATTTTAGCATTGTCCTCGGTGCATATACAAAAAAAAAAATCAAAATTTCAAAATTTCAAAATTTATTCAAAAAGTCGTGGGTACTCTGCCCACATGGAATATTCATGATCCCAAGTAGCATCTCCAGGACCGTAACAGGTCCACTAAACTTTTACCATCTCTATAACTCAATTCTGGAGCATTTTGACTTGTTTTTCCAATATGCGCACTAGCTAAACCTAAAAGTCTCCCTCTAGCTCTACCTGAATCAAATTCCAATCAATAGCATGGTTAGGATCATGAACATACTTTTTTAACAAAAAGACACGAAATACATTATGCACATTCATGAAAGTAGGTAATGCAAGCATGCATGCAACTGACCCTATTCTGTCCAAGATCTCAAATGGACCACATAATCTAGATGTTATCTTTGTAAAACTACCCAACTTCAATGAGCTCTTCTTGGGCTTCACTTTTAAAAGAACATGCTCCCCTACTTTAAATTCTCTTTATGTCATGTTCTTATCTGCATAACTTTTCTGTCTAGCTTGAGTTGCCTTTAAATTCTGTTTAATTCTAACTATCTAGTCTTCCATGTCCTTAATAAATTATGGCCCAAGTACTACTCTGTTTGTTGGGTTGTCCCAACTCATTGGAGTATTTCATTTTATACCATACAAATCCTCAAATGGGCTCATCTTCAATGAAGCATGATACCCATTATTATAGGTGAACTCAACAAAATGCAAGTAGTCTTCCTGCTTGGATTTTTTATCCATCACATACATTCTCAGCATGTCTTCAATCACTTGGTTGATCTCCCTGTCTGCATCTCTGATTGTGGATGGTATGTTGTGCTAAAATTCATATTTGTACCAAATCCTTTAAATAATCCCCTCCATAAATTTGAAGTAAACTTTATATCTCTATCTGAACCAATTACCTTAGGTATCCCATGCAACCTAGCAATTTCCCTCATGTAAATTTCTACAATATTAGTTGTTGTATGAGTCATTTTCACAGGAACAAAATGAGCATCCTTTGTCAATTTATCCAAAACTACCATTATCGAATCATGTTTCCTTGTTGTCCTGGAAAATTTAGTTATAAAATCTATGGTTACCACTTCCCATTTCTTCTCTAGAATTGGCAATGGTTGAAGCAAACCCGTTGAGTGTCTATGCTTATATTTTACTCGTTGACATTCCATACATCTGGAAATGTAATCAACAATATCCTTCTTCATTCCTGGCCAAAAGAATTGGCTTCTTACTGTTGCAATTGTTTTCTGGTAACCGGGATGTCCGACATATGGAACATTATGCATTTCTTTTAACACAAAATTCCTAACTTCTCTGGAACTAGGAACATAAATTCTATTTTTGTGCATAAGTAATCCATCTTCCTTAATATCGTACTCTTTAATTTTTTGTTGTACATTTTCTTGCTGTAAACTTTATTTTACTTATAGGTAATGTTGATCTCTAACAATAGCATCTTAAATTCTTCTCTTTAAATATGACTGATGCATACTAACAACTATAGCATGCATGAGATGTACTATTCTACTGAGTGCATCAACAAATTTGTTTTCTTTTCCCCTGATATGCTTTATTTCAAAGTCATACTCACTTAAAAATTACAGCCATATTGTTTTCCTAACATTCAAAGTTCGTTGTTCAAAAATATATTTCAGACCACTATGGTTTGTCCTTAATTCACATATTTTTCCCATGAGATAATGCCTCCACATCTTCAATGCATGAACCATGGAAGCAAGCTCCAAATAATGTGTGGCATAATTCCTCTCATTTTCTTTGAGTTTTCCAGACTCATAACCAATAACATGTCCATTTTGAGTGAGGAATCCACCAAGTCCTTCCTTGCATGCATCTGTACATACCACAAAATTCTCATTTGGGTAAGAAATATTTAAAATAGGTGCACTAGTAAGCAATTCTTTCAGCAAATTAAAATTCTCTTCACACTCTGTTTCCATTCAAATTTGATTCCCTTCTTTCGTAAAAAAGTTATGGGATGAGCAATCTTAGAGAACCCTACTATAAACCTACTATAGTATTTGGCTAATCCCATAAAAGATCTAATTTCTAAAAAATTCTTGGGTGTTGGACATCCTCTAATGGCTTCACTATTTTTTGGATCCACTGCTATACCTTGTTCTAAAATAATATGACCCAAATAATGGATTTTTTCTTGGTAAAAATAACACTTAATAAGCTTGGCATAAAGCTAATGTTCCCTCAGCACTTGCAACACCAACCTCAAGTAATGTCCATGCTCTTTCTCAGACTTAGAATACATAAGTATGTCATCCAAGAACACAATGAAACACTTATCCAGATAATTTTTTAATATACCATTCATTAAGCACATAAAGACAATTGGTGCATTGGTCAATCCAAAAGGCATCACTACAAACTCATAATGTCCATACATGGGTCTGAAGGTTGTCTTATTGATTTTTTCTTCCTTGATTCTTACCTAATGGTATCTGGATCTCAAGTCTATCTTTGAAAATAGCATTTATCCTCTTAGCTTATCAAAGAGGTCACCAATTATGGGTAGAGGGTATTTGTTTTTCACAATGGATTTATTTAGCTGTCTAAAGTCTATACACATCCTCAATGTTCCATCCTTCTTTTTGACAAAGAGTATTGGTTCTTCCCAAGGTGAAACACTTGGACATATGCACCCTTTCTTCAACAACTCTTCCAACTACATTTTTAATTCTTTCAGTTCAGGTGTACTCATTATGTAAGGTGTTATTGATATTGGGGAGGCTCCTGGTACTAAATCAATAGAGAAATCTATCTCCCTCTTTGGTGGCAATCCTAGTATTTCTTGGAATACATATTCAAACTCTTGCAATACTAGAAAATATTCAAGGCTTGGCCCTTTTTTCTTTTTGAACTCTTCCATATGAGCTGCATACAATTGACATCCTTTCCTGAAACATTTCTTCAATTGTAAGGCTGAAATCTCCCTTATAGAAATGGGTCTTGGAATTCCTTTCAGAGTGCTCTGTTTTCGTTATTCATCAAGACATGTAAAGGTCTTGTTATGATAGTTTAGGACAACATGGTGTTGTTCCAACCAATCCATTCCAATTAGGATGTCATAATATCCTAATGGGATTATATTCATATCAACCACTGTATTTAATCCATTAATATTTATTGGACAACTTCTAACAACCTCATTGATCCTTCTTTGGTTGAAGTGGCTAGATGAACCAAACTTGACTTTCTGAGCTTGTTTTTCTCCAACTGTAATCTATCCACTATTTTAGGATCAATGTAACAATGACTTTCTCTTGAATCAATTAAAATAGAAACATGATGATTAATGATCTTACCTTCCACTTCGATCATGTTGGATTGGTACTCTACTTGTCGATTTATCCTTCTTCTTATCCTTCCAAGATTTTTTCATGGATTCTCTGCCTTTCCATGCTCATATAGGTACTTATCCTTCATGATGGTCTCATTCAATGTCCTAGGCTCATCATATTGAATATTATCTTTACAAAAGGATGGAAATCCACTTAAAAACCTCTGTATATTTACTTTTCCATCTTTGATAAATCCTACATACTTCAGCAATCCCAAGAACCTCTTCTCATATTCTATCATAGTCATGCTTCCCAACCTTATCTCAAAGAAATATTTCATTTTCTTTTCATATAAGTGCTCTAAAAGGTACTCCTTCTGAAAATATTTCTTGAACTTCTTCCAAGTGATCCTTCTCTCATTAATGTGCTCAACTTGCTTCAGCTAATCCCACCACATAACATCTTTCCCATGTAAATGGTATGTGGAAATTATTTATTTTAGGTTTGAGGAGTAGTTATGCAATTGAAAATACCTCCTGAGTCCAAGCATCCATGCTTCAACATCATCTTCCCTTTCTCTTTCACCATCAAAGGATGGTGGCTTAATCTTTCTCAACTCTCCTTGCAAATTATCCAATTTATGCCTTCTTCTTTGGTTCCTAATAGGAGACACTTATGGACTTCTTATGCAGTCTTCAGATGCATAAAATTTCCTTTTAGAGTAAGGAAGTGAGTGAGATCTATGAGTTCTGCTAGCACTTCTTGATTGAACAGCTCTTCTATAGTTACCTCTTCTTTCATGATATCCTTCTTCTTCCTTCTGCCTTAAGTCTGATCCATTCCTTTATTTCATATGCAATTGATTTAGGATTTTCATTACTTGATAATTTATCTAATTTTTTTCTCTCATCAACCTATAATTTTCTTCTTTGTAACTCTACACTTCTATTTTCATGCTTCTAACGGTCTCTATTAAGGTTTCTTGTTCCCCTCTGCTCATGTTCCCGTTTGATTTTGTCTCTACATTACCAACACTAATATTTTGACCTTTGGCTTCTTCATGAATGAAGGCTCCCTCTCCTTCCTCCATTTCTTGAATATTCATTCTAATCTTGAACTGATGGTTATACTCCCTAATTCCACAAAATGTGCAAGAAACCATTTTGTTAGAATTGTGCATATTATAAAAAACAATCCAAACAATGCTACATGTCCTTTTTCTTCTCAATTCATGAATAAATATATCATCATTATCCAAATTATAACAAATAAATGTCATTCTCCTTTGAATAATCTTTCTAATGACTATTCCCATGCCCTAATCTAATCTCTGAGTTGAAAGTTATGGCTTCCTGAAAAAGTCAATTTCACCCTTTTTTGTGCAAACATGATATTGTAGCAGCAATTGAATGGTTGTGTGCCAATATTGTCAAAGTATTCCATAGGCTACTTGAAATGGTACAAAATTTCAAATTCTGCACAGGCGCTTCCTTCAATCCACTTTCCCTGTGACCACGAGCTCGAAACCATGTGCTTATTCACTGTAAATGATGTTCCTTTAGCGCTTTTCTCTTTATTCTTCTACATAGGGCCTCATTCAAAAATGTCTGCAGGATTGTTTACTTCTGACCCTTCACGCCTCTAATCAACCCCTTTACCTTATCATGTGACCAGTGCTGGAACTAGGTCCTCGAGACTTTGGTCTTTGGGATATTATCCCTTTTCAATCTTCCAACTCTCTCAAAGTTTGACCTGCTGAAGTGGTTATAAAGTGTAGGAGATCGGTGGATGTTGGTTAAAATTCCCGCTTACTCTATCCTCCCACTTCTCGATCAAATGACCAGGAAGGATCCTACCTAATCTTGATCTACGGTTCTCAGGATTTTGGCACTTCGTGCTTCATTTTTTTTCTTCTGGAGCAATACTTCCCAAAGTACACTTCGCCAAAGTACTTATATTATCTCCACTTGTAGATCAGACAGTTTATATTTAATATCCTTTTGATTAGATGATATTGGATCATCTGGAGGCTTCAACAAAATCAACACTCGTGACTTAATTAGGTGTTGTGATGGATGGTCCTTATTTATTTTGGGGTTTCGACACTCTGGGACTTCGAGATATTACAACTCTCAAGTTGTTCAACTCCCCCAAAGTTATACCTGTCGAAGTGGTCATAAAGTGACGAAGAATGAATGAACATAGTGAATGAACATAGTGAGTGAAGAAGAACCCCCAAACAATCCACAATATGGGTTTATATATTTACTTGCAAATCAAGAACCGCATGGCCTTCCCCAAGAAGCTCATGTAACCACTTCTCTCCATTAAAACAATTATGGGTAAATAAAATATGATAAAATATCTTAGCCCCTTAAGCCCCCTCTCTCTTGTGAATCATAGCCCCCTATAACTATTTTCCTTGTCTGTATTTGAACCAACGATGTATTTTATTATAAATAATGATCATAGAATTACATTTCCTATGCATGTTGGCCTCTTTAATTTTTTGGGAACTCTGGCCTTTCATCAAATAAACAAAATATAGTATTTCATATGGGGACTCAAAATTAGGGTATTACAACATGGCAGTGTCGATTGACACCCAAATCATTGCATGGATTATGAAACTTATGTATGTAGGGTAATACCCACTACCTCTTTTCATGGACAAGAATAATGAGAAATCACTAGCAGAGAGGATGAAGGGAAAAAATGACATGCATAGAGGACCGCACATATTGGACGTAGGAAGTATCTCTTAGTGTCCTATAATAGGTAGTTAGAGTCTGATTTTGAGTTCAATGTGTATTGTAGGGTTAAGATCATGCCTTGGTCTTATAAATACCATGGTATTATTTCTTAGATGAAAGTGATTTTGTGAGTTTTATGAAAATGGTTAAATAGGGTCTTATAATAAATTCTTGGGTCATGTCAAATAAGTCACTTTGTCATTGGTGTTCAATTTGTCCTAAAGTGATATGGGTTGTCATGTCATAAAAAATTCATGATGAGGGTTCATGTGAGTCATTCATAAATAGTTAGAGTCAAGTCATGTCAATTAAAAACCATCTCCTGTGATCAGATCTACTTGTGGTGTGTGACATCATCAAATGGTTGAGCGCTGCAAAAATTGCTACACAACCTCCTAATGCTATGCAATTGGTAAAAGGTACAACAAGGTAATCATTGGCATTAGAGGTAGTTCAAATCATTTTGGGAATTCAAAAATCTTCATTTTCCATGCATAAATCCCTCCATGCATTTATTTTCCTTAATGCAACTCATAAATCCTTCATCCAAGCTCGTTGCGCACAAGTTGCAGAGGACACTGTGTTTCCATTGCTACGCAAATATGTTGCACACCTTCTTCCTTGCTTCCCATGTCCTTTAAAGGTATCATCTCAGGTCCCTGATTGAAGTTTAAATAGGAATACCTTTCTTATGAAGCCAAAGGCCCAGATTTTTCCTTAAAATGCAAAGCCATAACCTTGCTTGCATAAACCCTAGTTCTTTCTTGTTCTCTTTGCATATGTAAAAGCTATGTTTTTACCCTGCAAACAACTCGGTCATCCTATTTTCACAACCAAGCCATCATACACCAACATTATGTTGACTCCATAAGGCAAAAAGGAGAAAAAAAAAGGTGGAGACATTCTCAGGCTCGAGCCACAACATCTTAAGCTTGTCAATTTAGATCCAATAGTTAGGGATTCATTTAAGCAAGATGGGTGTATCATATTTTGTGAGAAGCTTCAGGGGTACAACATGTAGGTCACCAAGGAGTTTGCATTGAGATTTGATGGGATTGGAGATAAGGTGGGCAACATTCAGTTCCAGGTTTCTAAGGATACCATCACTATTGTAACAAAGATTCATGCTCAAGGAGAGAAATGGTTTAAAGGTATGCAACTAGATCTTGCTTGTTATCATGAATTCGTGAAGCCTGAATTTAGAGATAAAGACTTTGGAGCTACAGCACCCATAGAGTTTTTATTATAAAATCATAGCAAGCTATTGAGGGTAATTCAAATATTTTTTACTTGTGAGGGGAGGTTCACTAGGGTTTACCAATACCACATCAGAATTTTGGTGCATTTCACTGGTAGGAAATCCTTGAACTTTCCCTATTACCTTTATAGAAGCCTAGGAAAAATGGCAGATAGAATCCAAGAAAAGAAAGATCGGGTTGAACCCAACCTTTTCCATTTTTCACTGATAAAATTGTTGGCGCTAGAAGAGCTCATAAAAAAGAACTTGACTTGGGTTTGCTTCTTAACTTCATCAAGGATATCAACAAAGTCTTTTAGCAGTACCCAAAGCAGAAGAGATACCCCTTCATATGCTGCAAAAACCACCTCATCAATCCCTCAGAGTTATATTAATAAGAGGAAAAAATAAGTTGAAGGATCTGCAGTGAGTCAGCCAGTGAAAAAGAAAGGGGAAAAGCTCCATTTCTCTCTAGAAGTGGTTGAAACCCCTAGTAAACCACTCACTAGATCTGCAGAAAAAAGAATGCCTTCCATGCACACATCACAAGAACCTATTGAATCTCCAGAGGCCATCACAGAACCAGCTCCATCAGATGAAAAAGACAGGATGATCATGGATTTACAAGAACAATTGAAGAAGGCCCATTTTTTCACAGCACAACAACAACGTGAGAATAGAGACATGAAGAAGAAATCCCTAGAAGAAGTCGTCAAGAAAGATACCCTAGTGAAAGGTTAAAAAGAATTGCTATCAACTCCAACAAATTCTAAAGAAAAAGATAAAGGGAAGGTAGTGGAGAAAATTCCAGAGGTGAAAGAAATTCCTAGGCCCAATGTTCCTCTGACAAGATCCTCATCTAGAAAATTGCAGTCTCAGGAATAAATTCTATCAAAGGATCAACCAACAGCAAAAGAGAAGAAACTCACTTCCCCTGGTAAAGGTGAGAACACTTTCAAAAGGATTAATAAACAACTCAGAGAAGCACAAGATATGATAATCCAGCCAAGGGATGAGAATAGAAGAGAAAAGTTGAAATTTATAGAACATTTAGATGATTGTGAACCTATAATAGACAATGCCAAATTCATGGTGAGAAGAACCCTGCCATTACATAAGTAATTGAAGAACATATACCAACAAAATATGACTTTAAGGAAAGAGAACAGGAATCTAAAGAAAAACTTGCATCGGGTTAAGATTGAAGAGAAAGGAAATCTTATTTTGATTGTTGAAGCAGCAGAAATTTGAGACCCTAGAGCTAGATTTGCCATTTTTGTCCTTTTTTTCCTTTTTTGCCAATAATATGCATCAAAACCCTAATTATCAAAATGCCCTAAAAACTTGAATATTGCATTCATTTGCACAGTGATTTGATCAAGAATGGTTTAGTGTGGACTTATTATCATGTTTCTACTGAGTTATTCTATGGAGCCCCTTTTTGTTTGGTGATGACAGTCAAAGAGTAAAATACACAGTGTGCAGCAAGGTATGTTGTGCAACTATAACAGTCTTATTTTCGAGACAAAAACTTCACGTTTTTATTATTAGTTTTCAATTCAAGGTTTAATCAATGGGATGATAATGAAATATCCGTCGTGGATGTATAAGTAGAACATGTTTATCAATCAGAGGTATTTTGGCACCATTTTTTGCAATGTTAAGGCAAATTAGGGTTTTAAAATTTTGAGAAGCGGGTGATGTTTTGAAGAAGGAAGAAGAGTTTTTAAGGCCCCTTAGCATCATCATGAGACCACAATAACCATAAATCATCATCATTTACCATTCAAAGTTAAACAGTTTAAGAAAAGGTGAAAAAAGATCCCTTGTTGCACAACCTGTTGTGCATTTCCTGTAGGTTTTTGTTGCACAACGACCTTGCTACAAAACTGTGACATAGCATCCAGAACACCTCCAGATCATCTTGTATGATTCATAAAGTGTGTCATCTCATCTCCAACGAATGAAAAATTCGAGGATCATCATATTAGGGACTCAAATATCCTTTTCATCAAGTTGTTATATGTAATTAATGAGTCAATTTTGACTCCTTCCTTTCAGCAGTTAGTTCAGATTTTATTGCCATAATATTTTGTAACTGTATCTTAACTTAGATAGGTAGTTGAAATCGAATTTTGGAGGATAGAAGATGTATTTTATATATATTTGTGATCCATCATGAACTCAGGTTTGGAGAGTGTACGAGAAAGTTTTATTGATTGCATATTGTAAACCTTTTTGGAGATTAATGAAATTGTGGACAAGAAGTACCTGAAATTTGACATCAGAGATACGTGTGATTATTACCTCTTTGTACTTGTGCTCCTATTGTGTATGTGTTCTTATTGTATTAGTTAATTTATGTTAATATTTTATTCTTTAATGTTAAGTGAGGTATATGTATAAGAATTCATCTGAAACTAGTGCTCTATTGCATATATTTTCAATTCTATTTATGTTGTAATTTCCTTGGGATTCATCCTTGATAGATGCCCTAAGGGGTTATTTGTTTTCTCTATAATTGTATATCTACAACAACATTTAAATGTATAAATATGTAATACCCTGGTTTTGACCCTGTATTAAATAATGGATTTTGTTAATTTATGAAAGGTCGAAGTTCGCAAACAATTAAAAGAGGCCAGTGTGCCTAGGAAATGTAATGTGTTGATCATTATCAATAACAAATACATCATTGGCTACTAGATAGAAAAGTACAAGAGTTATAGGGGGATATGATTACACAAGAGACGGGGATTGAGAGGTTAAGTATTATTTTATATTTTATTTACCCATAATTGTTTTCATGGAGAGGGGTTACATGAGCTTCTTTGGGTAGGCCATGTGGTTCTTGATTTGCAAGTAAATATATAAACCCATCTTGTGAGATGTTTGGGGGTTATTCTTCACTCACTCACTCATTGTTCATTTTCCATTGTTCATTGTTCACACCTTTCATTTTGTTCTCTCTTTGTTCATTCTTTCACCTACTTGTCATTCCTCATTCATGTTTTTGGCTTGGGAAAGAAAACGAATTGTTGGAGAGAAGCCATGGTTTTGTTGGTTGTAATGAATATTGGTGTATTCCAGCCATGAATTAATGCATGCATTACCTTTTTCCCATAATTTTGAATCCTGAGAGTCCCAACATGGATATTTTTTACCAGATGCATTGGAGCCCTAGAAGGAGGTGGACAGCCTTAGGGACTGCGTGGAAGATAAGGTGGTCCATTCTCTTGGGTTGTGCAAGATGGGTAGAAGAGATTTGGTGTACTTTGAATTGTTGTGTGTGATTGAGTGACGAGAATCCTATAAGAGATTGAGTGTTGACTGGTTTGGGAAGCTGAGTGACAATCTAGAACCATCCTTGTAGATCCATAGCCCTAGCTCAGGGGTGACATTGTTGTTGTGACTTGAAACAATAGTGTATGTAGTTGGGTGGAAAATTCTTGGTCTTCAGTCAGTTGGAGATTCATTTCATTAAAGATAAGTGCTCTCTGTTATGGTTTTATTTACCTATGTATCTATTCTGTTGTGTATTTATTTATCTATGAAATTTGTATCTATAATATGCATGCTTGCTAGTTATTGTTGTGCATGATTGAAATATGCATGTAAATATTTCATGCCTCTTTATTAATTAGAAATTTATTAGAATCTAAATTAAGTTCAGAAGTGATTTTTGAGGTAGCGTTCCCAGCCTGTGGGTGGCTGGATATGTTACCACTTGAAGTAGCGTATCCCGACCTAGGGGTGGTTGGGTGCATTACAAATTGGTATCAGAGCTTCAGGTTGAAACACCAGACCGGTATGGGTTGGAACTATGGATAGGGTATTATGGTTAAAAATGGATATGTCTTTGTGATATTAAATATCAGGAGAGATATCACTTCATATATCACACATAATCCAGAGCGTCGTGTAAATAACGATCCTTTGTAAAGGATCATAGAATTGTGGTCGTCCCTTTTGGATTTCGGGAACGATCACAGCCATTGATCGAAGCTAAGAAAGAGATGGGAAAAATATGGAACTTAACTGCTTTGGAGATTATTGGAGACAAGGAAGAAGCGTGAAAAGGCCAAAGTCGTGAAGTCCCATCGGTCATCTGATCTGATAGGAATTTGGGATTAATGTGAACCATAGATCCGGAGTGGAAGGATAACAAAGTTTCAGGACGTCAAAACTTCACCACTTCGGTGATTACTGGAGAATGGAAAAATCCCCAAAGAGTCAAATCCATGAAGTGTCGAAACTGCGAAGTGCCAAAACCAAGAAGTGCAAAGCCACGGCCCGTGAAATCACACAGGCTCTCAGATCTGGAGCTAAGAAATGTAGATCATTCGTTTAATTGATGACATTTTGTAGGCCACGTGGTAAGGGTGTTGTTTGGGGACATGTGTCACATTGATTCGGTACCTTTTGAACCCCAACATGTTCATTTTTAGTGACACATGGCACACATGCCATGGGTCCACATCACCATAGGTGACATCAACATTCCATGTCATCTCTAGGAGTATGGCCTCTAGGGGTGTCCAACGTATCTACCAACAAAAGTGTCGAAGAATGAAGTAGTGAATTCATGCAAATTTTATATCTAAGATCCCTTCAATACCATTCTCAATCATTAGATCAAGCAGTGGAAGGATAGGGTAAGTGCTTCGGAGGGTAAAACTCTGAGGGGAGTTGAACGACTTGAGAATTGTAATTTCCCGGAGTCCCAAAGTGCCAAAGTCCCAAAATAATTAAGGACCATCCATATCAGCACCTTATTAAGTCATGGTCTTTGATCTCATTGAAGCCTTTAGATGGGGCAGGACCGTCTAGTCAACGGGAGATCAAATCTTGACCGTGTGATCTGCTAGTGGAGCTAATAGAAGGGTTTCGACAAAGTTTACTATGGGTAAAGTTGGAAGATTGAAAAGGGAGAATATATAAAGGTTGAAGTCCAAAGGACTTGGTCCCAGAACCAGTCCCATAATAAGGTAAAAGGGTCAATTAGAGGTGCGAAGGGCCTAGAAGTAACCAAGCCCTCGCACATTGTTTTCGAACAAGCTCATGTGTAGAAGAATATAGAGGAAGGCGCTAAAGAGTGAATAAGCTTGTGGTTTTGAGTCGTGGTCACATGGAAAATGGTTTGAAGGAATTGCCTATGAAGAATTCAAATTTTGTATCGGTTAAAGGATCTTTGGAATATTTTGACAAGATCCTGTTACAAAACAAAAGAAAAGGGGCTGATAGTAATTTTTCGGCAAGCCATAACTTTCAGCTCAGATATCGAATTGGGGAAAGATTACAGTCATTGGAAAGATGATTCAGAGGAGAATAACATGGAATTTTTATAATTTGGATAATGATAATATATTTCTTCATGAATTGAGAAGAAAAAAAAAGGACATGTAGCATTGTTTGGAAAAAAAAATTGTGATATGCATATTTCTAACAAAATGGTTGCTTGAACATTTTGCAGAATTAGGGGCTATAAACATATCATTTCATTATAAGAGTGCATATTCAATAAATGGAAGAAGTAGATGGATCTTACAGCCATGATAAAGAGGCCAAAGGTTAAAATATCAGTGTTGGTAATGCAAAGACAGAATCCAACAGACACAAGAGCAGAGGGGAGCAAGAAACATTGATAGAAACTGTGAGAACCCTAAAAATAGAAGTGCAGAGTTACAAAGAAGACAATGAGAGACTGATAAGAGAAAAAAATTAGATAAATGATCAAGTGATGCAAATCTTAAATCAGTTTTATAGGAAAACAAAGAATGGATCAAACTCAAAACAAGAGGAAGAGGGAAGATGTCATGAAAGACGAGATAACTACAGAAGAGTTGGTTATTCAAGAAGTGCTAGAAAAAATCATAGACATCACCTGCCTCCCTACTCAGCAAGGAAATTTTATGCATCTAAAGATTCCATAAGTAGTCCATAGGTGTCTCATATTAGGCACCAAAGAAGAAGACATGAATTGGAAAATTTGCAAGGAGAGCTGAGGAAGCTTAAGCCACCATCCTTTGATGGTGAAAGAGAAATGGAAGAGGATGTTGAAGCATGGTTGCTTAGACTCAGGAGGTATTTTCAATTGCATAAATACTCATCAAACATAGAAGCCATAATTTCCACATACCATTTACATGGGAAATATTTTATGTGGTGGGTTCAGTTGAAGCAAGTTGAGCACACTAATGAGAGTAGGATCACTTGGAAGCAGTTCAAGAAATATTTTCAAAAGGGTTACCTTTCAGAGAACTTCTATGACAATAGAATGCAGGAGTTCTTTAAACTTGGGCTGGGAAGCATGACCACAGAAGAGTATGAAAAGAAGTTATTGGGGCTGCTAAAGTATGTGGGGTTTATAAAATATGAGAAGGTGAAAATACATAGGTTTTTGAGTGGACTTTCATCCTTTTATAAAGAGTAGATTCAATATGATGAACCCATAACTTTGATTGAGACCATTAAGAATGTTAAGTACCTGTATGATCAAGGATAGGGCATAGAGTCCATGCATAAATCTTGGAAGGATAAGAAGAAGGAGAAATATGACCAGAGAAAGAAAGGATTCAAACTTCCTTTCAATAGAAATAGCCCAAATAAAAATAAGCTTGACTAGTATGCTAAGGATAAATCCAAGAGAGAAGACTCCTTGGGAGAAATGGTAAGACCACCAATCCAATGTTGGGATGCAAAAAATATCACATGTACAAGGATTTCCCTCACAGAAAAGACAAAGTGAATACCATGCACAACATCCAAGAGGCTACAATAATAGAAGAAATTGGAAGAATAAATGCAGCCTTAGATGATTGAAAAGCAGAGTACCAATCCAATATGATCAAGGTGGAAGTTAAGATCATTAATCATATTGTTTCTATTTTAATTGATTCAGGAGCAAGTCATTGTTACATTGATCCTAAAATAGTGGATAGACTACATTTGGAGAAAAGTAAGCTTGAAAAATCAAGTTTGGTTTAGCTAACCACTGGAACCAAAAGGAGAATACATGATATGGTCCGAGGTTGTTCCATAAGTCTTAATGGTGTGAATACTAATGCTGATCTAAATATTATACCATTGGGATCTTATGATATTCTAATTGGAATGGATTGGTTGGGCAAGCATCATGATGTCCTATATTTTCATAACAAGACATTTACATTTCTTGATAAAGAAGGAAAATAGAGCATTGTGAAAGGAGTTCCAAGACCCATCTCTATAAGGGATATTTCATCCTTACAGCTGAAGAGATTTTTTAGAAAAAGGATGTCAATTATATGCAGCTCATGTGGAGGAGCCAGAAAAGACAAAGGGGCCAAGCCTTGAAGAATTCTCTGTACTACAAGAATTTGAAGATGTATTCCAAGAAATACCAGGGTTTCCACCAAAGAAGGACATATATTTCTCTATTGATTTAGTGTCAGGAGTTGCCCCAGTATCAAAAACACCTTACAAAATGAGTACACAGGAATTAAAATAATTACAAATGAAGTTGGAAGAATTGTTGAAGAAAGGGTACATACGTCCAAGTGTTTAACCTTGGGGAGCACCAGTACTCTTTGTCAAAAAGAAGGATGGAACTTTGAGGTTGTGCATTGAATTTTGACTACTGAATAAATCCACTGTGAAGAACAAGTACCCTCTACCCAGAATTGATGACCTCTTTGATCAACTAAGAGGGGAAAAGATATTCTCAAAGATAGACTTGAGATCAGGGTACCATCAGCTAAGAATCAAGGAAGAAGACATCAATAAGACAACCTTTATAACTAGGTATGGCCATTATGAATTTGTAGTGGTGCCATTTGGACTGTTCAATGCACCAATTGTCTTTATGTGCTTAATGAATGGCATATTCAGAAATTATTTGGATAATTTTGTCATAGTATTCTTGGACGACATACTTGTCTATTCTAAGTCAAAGGAAGAGCATGAAAATCACCTAACATTGGTATTGAAAGTGTTAAGGGAACATCAGTTGTATGCCAAGATTAGTAAGTGTTCTTTTAACCAAGAACAGATCCATTACTTGGGATACATTATTTCGGAACAAGATATAGCAATGGATCCAGAGAATATTGAAGCCATTAGAGGATGGCCAACACCCAGGAATTTTTCAGAAGTTATATCCTTTATGGGATTAGTTGGTTACTACAGAATATTTATAGAAGGGTTCTCTAAGATTGTTCATCCCATCAGTTCTTTGCAAAAGAAGGGAATTAAATTTGAATGGACATCTGAGTGTGAAGAGAACTTTAATTTGTTGAAAGAATTACTTACTAGTGCACCTGTTTTAAAGATTGTTGACCCAAATGAAAGTTTTATGGTATGTACAAATGCATGCAAGGAAGGACTTGGTGGATTCCTCACTCAAAATGGACATGTCATTGGTTATGAGTCCAGAAATCTTAAAGAACATGAGAGGAGCTATGCCACACATGAATTGGAACTTGATTCTATTGTTCAAGATTTGAATATGTGGGGGAATTATCTCATGGGGAAGCGATTTGAATTAAGAAAATACCATAGTGGTCTGAAATCAATTTTTGAATAACCAACTTTGAATGCCAAGAAAATGAGATGGCTGGAATTTTTAAGTGAATACGATTTTGACATCAAGCATATCAAAGGAAAAGAAAATAAAGTTGTCGGTGCACTTAGTAGAAGAGTACATCTCATGCATGCTACATCCATTAGCATGCATCAATCAAATTTAAAGAGAAGAATTTTAGATGTTGGTGTTACAGATCAACACTACCTACAAGTAAAAGAAAGCTTACAGCAAGAAAATGTACAACAAAAAATTAAAGAATGTGAGATGAAGAAAGATGGATTACTTATGATTAAAAATAGAATTTATGTTCCTAGTTCCACATAACTTAGGAATTTGGTATTAAAAGAAATGCATAATGTTCCATATGTTGGACATCTCGGTTACCAGAAAACAAGTGTAGCAGTAAGAAGCCAATTCTTTTGGCCAGGAATGAAAAAGATGTTGTTGATTACATTGTCGGATGTATGGAATGTCAGAGAGTGAACCATGAGCATAGGCACCCAGTGGGTTTGCTACAACCATTACCAATTCTAGAGAAGAAATGGGAAGTGGTAACCATTGATTTTATAACTAAATTGCCTAGGACGGAAAGACAACGTGATTAAATCATGGTAGTGGTTGATAAATTGACAAAGGCTGCTCATTTTGTCCCTATAAAAATGACTCATGGAGAAGCTAATATTGCATAAATTTACATGAGGGAGATCGCTAGGTTGCATGGGATAGCTAAGGCAATTGTTTCAGACAAAGATACAAAGTTTACTTCAAATTTTTGGAGGGGATTGTTCAAAGGATTTAGTACAAATCTGAACTTTAGCACTGAATACCATCCACAGTCAGATGGGAAGACAAAGAGAGTCAACCAAGTAATTGATGACATGTTGAGAATGTATGTGATGGATAAGCCATCTAAGTGGGAAGGTTTCTTGCACTTGGTTGAGTTTTCCTATAATAATGGGTATCAAGCTTCATTGAAAATGAGCTCATTTGAAGCTTTATATGGTAGGAAATGAAATACTCCAGTGAGTTGGGAAAACCCAACAGTAAGAGTGGTACTTGTTCCAGAATTGCTCAAGGATATGGAAGACCAGATGGTTAGAATTAAGAAAAATTTAAAGGCAACTCAAGATAGACAGAAAATTTATGCAGATAAGAATAAGACAACTAGAGAATTTAAAGTGGGGGAGGATGTGCTTTTAAAAGTGAAGACCAAGAAGATCTCTTTGAAGTTGGGTAGTTGTACAAAGCTAGTAGCTAAATTCTGTGGTCCATTTGAAATATTGGACAAAATAGGGCCAGTTACATACATGCTTTCATTGCATGCTTCCATGAATGTGCATAATGTATTTCATGTCTCTTTGCTAAAAAAATATGTACATGATCATAACCATGTTATTGAATTGCATATGATTTAGGTAGAGGCAAAGGGAGAATTTCAAGTCCAACCGACATGAATATTGGAAAGAAAATTCAGAATTCTCCAGAATCGAGTTACAGAGCTGGTAAAAGTCCAATGGACCTACTACGATCCTAAATATGCTACTTGGGAGCATGAACATTCCATGTGGACAGATTACCCACAACTTTTTGAATAAATTTTGATTTTTTTATTTATGTTTTGT
>SNQJ01S0032554.1:111720-129841 GCA_010110895.2 Picea sitchensis
TTGTGTATGTGTATGATTGTTCATTTGTTCATTGCTTATTTACTCTGCAGTTATTGGATGATAATGCTTCATTGATATAACACTTGGATTATATGATTAAAAAGGATTAAATTTCTCTATTACTGAGTCACCCCTCCTCTCAGTAATCCAACAAGTGTTTGGGATTGATTAAGGACATGGTCATTTCCATCTCTCAGATTCTTGCAAAGAGTGTGGTCATGGATGTGGTTATGGAAAACATTCCACCAAAATTTGGTATGTTGTTGTCAAGATCTTGGGCAGCTAAATTGAAAGGTACACTACATATGGATATGTCCTTTGCCACAATACCAATTTTTGGGCAGCAGAGAATGTTATATAGCGAGAATTTGTTGGCATATATGGTGAGAAGTAAAGATAAACCAAATAATCATCCAGTCTATTCTATGGAAACTGACATAGGGTCCTCTTATTTTTATAATAATCTGTTCTTTGAAGAGGATAGTCAAAATGTTTTGGAAAATGCAGAAACAGAGGAGAAATTGCAACAATTTTTGGATCATAAATTGGATGAAGAAGATGGAATATGGAATATGGATTTTGATGGGACTATTAGTAAGGAAGGAGCTGGAGCGGGTGTTTGGTTGATTCCTCCTACGATGGAAGCCAAACTAAATTCCTTCAAGCTAGATTTTGATTGCACCAATATCGTGGTGGAGTATGAAGCATTGATTATAGGCTTGAAGATTTTGAAGGATTGTAAGGAAAAGAAGATATATGTCCATGGAGATTCATGAAGGTGTCAAAGGTATATATCAAACCAAACACCCAAGGATGAGATCCTATAGAAAAAAAAAATTGAGTGTAATATTTCAGTGGTACCAAGGGAACAAAATCCAATTGCAGATACTATTTCCACATCTTCTAGTGTTTTCAAGGTTCCAATTCATCCTAACAAGAAATATGAGATGGAAGTAAAACATATACCAACAGTCCCTGATAATCATAAGCGTTGGTAGGTTTTTGAAAATAACCATCAGATTACATATTTCTTCAGATGGAAGGAGAATATGAAAATATTTAGATTGATGAGGAGAATACGTTTGATAAGGATGAAGATGTAGCCTCTGTTCCAAATTCAGATATTTTTGTTAATGAAATAGCAGGTAAGGATATTATTCAATTAAAGAATAACACAAATCCCAAAGGTTTTGTGCCCCTAGAAGAATTGCTTTACAATAATGATGTAGCCAAAAATCCCAGAGTTACTAATAATGAAGATGAAGTTGACGAATACAATATAGGCACTGATGAAGAGCTTAAATTTATCAAGTTGTCCAAGTCCCTGACCCCTGAAAACAAGAAGAAGTATATTGAATTAATGAAGTAGTATTCTAATGTGTTTGCTTGGAGTTATGAGGATCTAAAGGTGTATGATAAAAGCAGTATTCAACACACAATCCCCATTAAAGAAAATCAGAAGCCATTCAGAAAGAAATTGAGAAGAATCAACCCACTCTTGTTACCACTCATTGAGAAGGAGGTAAAGAAATTTTTTGATGCTAAAATAATTTTGTTACTGTGGTTTTCAAAGTGGGTAGCTAATATTGTACCTGTCAGAAAGAAGAATGGAGAGATAAGGCTCTGTGTGGACTTCAGAAATTTAAATAGAGTATATCTCAAGGAAAACTACCCTTTTCCCAAAATGGATCATATATTGCAAAAGGTTGTTGGTTCTCAGAAAAATTCAATTTTGGATGGGTTCTTCGGATACAACCATAATTTAGTGCACCCAAAAGATCAAGAGAAGACAACTTTTACCACACCATGGGGTACATTTATGTATGGAAAAATTCCCTTCGGACTCATGAATGCAGGAGAAACCTTCCAGAGGGATATGGACATAGCATTTGCTGCAGAAAGGGATAAGTTCATTGTCATTTACTTAGATGATATTATTGTTTACTCAAATTCTGACAGTGAACATTTGCAACATTTGAAACAGGTTTTTGAAAAGAGAAGGAAATTTGGGATTTCTCTTAATCTGAAAAAGTCCAATTTTTCTATGTAGGAAGAAAAATTGTTGGGACACATAATTTCAAAGGACGATATCAAAATTAACCCCAACAAAGTGGCTACAATACAGAAAATTGACACTCAAGTTGTAAAAAGGAGATTCAATCCTTTTTGGGAAGGATGCTTTTTTAGGAGGTTTATCCCTAATCTAGCAGAGATTATAAAGAGTATCACCAACATGTTGAGGAAAGGAAATGAGATTAAATGGACAACTGATGCAAAAACTTATTTTGATGAGGTAAATATATATTTAACCAAATATCTTGTCTTGGTTAGCCCATATTTTTCAAGAGATTTCATTATTTTCTCCTTTTCCTCAAAGCACACCATAACAGGGGTACTTATGCAGAAAAATATTCAGGATCAAGAGTAGCCTATTTATTTTTATAGAAGGTCTTTAAGAGACTCCACTCTCAACTACAACATTATGGAGAAGTAGGCCTATGCCCTAGTAAAGGATTTGAAAGAGTTTAGGATGTATATTTTACACTCTCATGTTCTTGCATATGTCCTTAACAGTGTTTTTAAAGACATTTTCACTCTGAAAGATCCTGAAGGAAAGAGAGGAAGGTGGATAGCAGCCCTGCTGGAATATGATTTGGAGATAAAGCCTACAAAATTGATTAAAGGAAAGGGACTTGCTCAAATGATGGCACAATCTAATTTTGACCTGTTGGGGATAAACTTTATTGCGGATCTTTCACAAGGTGTAGATGAAGAAGTATTTCCTCAGGTAAATCAGAACTTTTTGGATTCTCCTTGGTACATTAACATTGTCTTTGTTTTACAAAACTTGCAAGATCCTCCCAAATTTACAAAGACCAAAGCCTGATTTTTTAAACAAAAAGAAATTAAATTTTGTATAATCGATGGTTCCCTCTATTGGAAAGACCCTGGTGGAGTGTTATTGAATTGTCTTTTAAAGGATGAATCTTAGCATACCATGAAATAATTCCATAAGGGTTATTGTAGGTGTCATCATTATTGGAAATCAACGGTTAATAATATCCTTAGAGTTGGGTTTTACTGGCCTACTATATTTGTCGATGTGTATAAGGAGGTTTCCAGTTGTCATGAATGCCAGATATTTGAAGGAAAGAGGAAGCTGCTACCTTTAACCTTAAATCCAAACTTAGTGGAGGCTCCCTTTCAACAATGGGGCTTAGATTTCATAGGAGAAGTGAATCCTTCGTCCTCAACTCAACATAGATGGATTTTGAAACCCATAGACTATTTTACAAAGTGGATAGAAGTTGTTCATATTTGACAAGAAACTGATTCAATCATCATTCGATTTTTGTAAGGTAATATACTCTCAATATTTGGCTATCCAAGAAGGATTATTACTAAAAATGTTGTTGCTTTTAAGTCCAAAAATTTGGTAAACGTTTGTAATGATTATCGTATTACACTTAGTCATTCAATAGCCTATTACCCACAGGGTAATGGTTTGGTTGAGTCATATAATAAGAGTTTGGTCAGGATTATCAAAAATTTACTATAGGAGAATAAGAATTCTTGGCACAAAAAGTTGATTTTTCCACTCAGGGAAGACATGGTAAGTACAAGGAAATATATTGGTACATCTTCATTCCAACTTGTTTATGGTGCAGATGTAGTTTTTCCCACTTCACTTGCACTTTCAGTCATGAAGCTACTACAAGGGGAAGAGGATGAACCAAATGAAATTCAAAGGAGGATAAGTCACTTGATTCATGTCCATCAAATGAAAGAAGAGGTCTACAACATTGCTCAATTGTACCAAGATAAAATGAAGAAGTTATTTGACAGAACAACAAAGGTTGAGGATTTTTAGATTGATGAATTTGTGTTGAAATGGGATGCCATAAATCAGGACAAGGGAAAACATGCTAAATTTGAAAATATATGGAAGGGACCATATAAAATTGGAGCATACCATGGGAGAAATGCATTTATGTTGCAGGAACTCAATGGAGACTACATCGGTGGAGGGCCTGTCAATGGTAGGTTTCTCAAACATTTTTCACTTGAATCAATCTAGTTTTCAACTTCATTGTAAATATCCATGTTTTTTCAAGCATTGCAGGTGTGGACAGCCTCCAACAGAATTTGAAGCCAGAAGAGAAGGCCCTAAGGTTTTGAGAGATGTTGTAAGTGTGATTTCTATTCAGTTCATTTTTAGAAGTCATGATCATTTGTAAGAAGTCATTTTTTGAGTTAGTAAAATCCCAATGGGATAGGCACATGGTCTTCTATTCTTTAGAACCTCACAATGAGGATTCCATCCCCATTGGATCCAGTGTTAGTGTCCTATAATAGGTTGTTAGAGTCTGAGTTTGAGTTCAATGTGTATTGTAGGGTTAAGATCATGCCTTGGTCTTATAAATACCATGGTATTCTTTATTAGATGAAAGTGATTTTGTGAGTTAGTGAGTTTTATAAAACTGGTTAAATAGGGTCTTATAATAAAGTCTTGGGTCATGTCAAATAAGTCACTTTGTCATTGGTGTTCAATTTGTATTAAAGTGATATGGGTTGTCATGCATCAAAAAGTCATGATGAGGGCTGATTCATTAATAAATAGTTAGATTCAATTCATGTCAAGTACAAACCATCTCATGTGATTAGATCTACTTGTGGTATGTGACATCATCAAATGGTTGAGCAGTGCACAAATTGCTACGCAACCTCCTAATGTTGCACAATTGGTAAAAAGGTACAACAAGGTAATCATTGGCATTAGAGGTGGTTCAAATCATTTTGGGAATTTAAAAATCATCATTTTCCACACATAAATCCCTCCATGCACCTTTTTTCCTTACTACAACTCATAAATCCTTCATCCAAGCTCGATGTGCACAAGTTGCAGGGGACACTATGTTTCTAGTGTTGCATGAATATGTTGTGCACCTTATTCCTTTCTTCCCACGCCCTTTAAAGGTATCATCTCAGGTCCCTGATTGAATTTTAAATAGGAATACCTTTCTTATGAATTCAAAGGCCTAGATTTCACCTTAAAACGCACATCCATAACCTTGCTTGCATAAACCCTAGTTATTTCTTGCTCTATGCACATCTGTCCAAGATGCATTTTCACCCTGCAAACAGATCAGTCATCCTATTTTCAAAACCAATCCAACATACACCAGCATTATGTCGACTTCAAAAGGAAAAAAGGAGACAAGAAAAGGTGGAGACATTGTCAGGTTCGAACCACAAGATCTTAAACATTTCAATTCCGATCCAGCAGTTGGGGATTCATTTGAGCAAGCTGGGTGTATCAGATTTTATGAGAAGCTTCAAGGGTACAACATGCAGGTCGCCAAGGATTTTTCATTGAGCTTTGATGGCATTGGGCCTTGGGGCCAAGGTGGGAAACATTTAGTTTCAGGTTTCTCAGGATATCATCGTTGCTACAACATAGATTCTTGCTCGAGGAGAGAAATGGTTTAAAGGTATGAAACTTGATCTTGCTTGTTATAATGAATTCTTGAAGCCTGAATTTAGAGACAAAGAATTTGGAGCTACAGTACCCATAGAGTTTTTATTAGAAAATCATAGCAAGTTGTTGAGGGTAATTCAAAGTTTTTTTCCTGTGAGGGTAGGTTCACTAGGGTTTACCAATACCACATCATACTTTTGATGCATTTCACTGGTAGGAAACCCTTGAAATTTCCCTATTACCTTTACATAAGTCTAGGAAAAATGGCAGATAGAATCCAAGCAAGGAAAGACCAGGTTGAACCCAGCCTTTTCCATTTTTCACTGATAAAATTGTTGGTGCTAGAAGAGCTCAGAAAAAATAACTTGACTTGGGAGTCCTTCTTAACTTCATCAAGGATAGCAGCAAAGTATTTCAGCAGTCCCCAAAGTAGGAGAGATACCCCTTCATCTATTTCAAAAACCACCTCATCAATCCCAGAGAGTTCTATTAAGAAGAGGAAAAAAGAAGTTGAAGGATTTGCAATGAGTCAGCCAATCAAAAAGAAATGGAAAAAGATCCAATTCTCTCTAGAAGTGGTTGAAACCCCTAGTAAACTGCTCACTAGATCTGCAACAAAAATAATTTTTTCCATGCACACATCACAAGAACCTAGTGAAGCTCTAGAGGCCATCATAGAACCAGCTCCATCATATGACAAAGACAGGTTGTTCATGGATTTGCAAGAAAAATTGAATAAGGCCTATTTTTTCATAGCACAATTGTAGCATGAGAACAAAGAGATGAAGAAGAGAGCCCTGGAAGGATCCATCAAGAAATATACCCCAATGACAGGTGAAAAAGTAGTGTTATAAACTCCAACAGGTTCCAAAGAAAAAGGTAAAGGGAAGGTAGTGGAGAAAATTCCAGAGGTGGAGGAAATTTGAAGGCCCAATGTTCCTCTAACAAGACCCTCAGCTAGAAAATTGCAATCTCAGAAAGAAACTCCAAGAAAGGATCAACCAGCAGCAAAAGAGAAGAAATTCACTTTCCTTGGTAAAGGTGAGAACACTTTCAAAAGGATAAATAAACAACTCAGAGAAGAACAATATGTGATAATCTAGCTAAGCGAGGAGAATAGAAGATCAAAGATGAAATTTACAGAACATTTAGATGATTTTGAACCTGCAATAGACAATGCCAAATTCATGGTGAGAAGAACCCTGCCATTACATAAGCAATTGAAGAACATGTACCAGCAAAATCTGACTTTGAGGAAAGAGAACAAGAATCGGAAGAAAAACTTGCAGCAGGTGGATATTGAAGAGAAATGAAATCTTGATTTTCTTTTTGAAGCAACAGAAATTTGAGCCCCTGGACCTGGATTTACCAATTTTTGCCTTTTTTTCCTTTTTTGCCAATGATATTCATCAAAACCCTAATTATCAAAATGCTCTAAAAACTCGAATATTTCATTCATTTTCATAGTGATTTGGTCATGAATGCATTAGTTTTGACTTATTATCATGTTTCTACAGATTTATGCTCTAGAGCCCATTTTTGTTTGGTGATGACAGTCAAAGAGTAAAATTTACAGTGTGCAGCAAGGCATGATGTGCAACTGTAACAGTCTTATTTTCGAGATAGAAACTTGGAGTTTTTCTTATCAGTTTTCAATTCAAGGTTTAATCAATGGGATGATAATGAAATAGCCACCATGGATGTATAAGTAGAACATGTTTATCAGTCAGAGGTATTTTGGCACCATTTTTTACAATGTTGAGGGAAATTAGGGTTTTAAAATTTTGAGAAGCAAGTGATGTTTTGAAGAAGGAAGAAGAGGTTTTAAGGACCCTTAGCACCATCATGAGGCCAAAATCGCCATCAATCATCATCATTTACCAGTCAAGTTTAAACAGTTGAAGAAAAGGTGAAAAAAGAGCCCCTATTGCACAACTTGTTGTGCATTTCCTATAGGTTTATGTTGTGCAACTGTGACAAACGCCTCCAGATCATCATGTATGAGTAAACAAGTGTGCCATCTCATATCCAACGAATGACAAAATTGAGGATCATCATACTAGGGACTCAAATATTATTTTCATCAAGTTGTTATATGTAATTAATGAGTCAATTTTGACTCCTTCCTTTCAACAGTTAGTTTATATTTTATTGCCTAAATATTTTGTAACTGTATCTTAACTTAGATAGGAAGTTGAACTCGAATATTGGAGGATAGAATATGTATTTTCTATATATAATTTTATCCTTCATGAACTCAGGGTTGGTGAGTGTATGAGAAAGTTTTATTGACTGCATATTGTAAACCATTTTGGAGATTAATGAAATTTTGGACCAGAAGTACCTGAAATTTGACATTAGAGATACATGTGATTATTACCCCTTTGTACTTGTGCTCCCACTATGTATGTGTTCTTATTTTCTTAGTTAATTTATGTTAATATTTTCTTCTTTAATGTTAAGTGAGCTATATGTATCAGAATTCATATGAAACTAGTGCTTTGTTGCATATATTTTCAATTATGTTTATGTTGTAATTTCTTTGGGATTCATCCTTGATAGATGCCCTAAGGGGCTATTTTTTTTCTTTGTAATTTTCTATCTAAAACGAAATTTAATTGTATATAGAGGAGTTTTTTATCTTTCCTCTGATAAGCCATTTTCAACTGACCATTGTCCAACAACTTGTTGATCTCTGACCTATGACTCCATTTCCCAATGGAATTTTTATCTTCTTTGCAACCAACTCTATAAATTCTACCCTGATATAGAGATCTACCCTTTGATTTAAACCAAATCAATCCTTTCAGTGATTTATTTGAAAGAGATATCCCTCTCTGGGTTGGAAGGGATAGCTTCCAACCTCAAGTTGGTTTGTGGTTACCTCTGTGACTTGCCTCCACATCCAGGGAAATTTACGGAGTGATAACAGTATCAATGATGATTTTGTCATGTTTGCGATGTAGGTGTTGGCTTGAAAGTTACTAAGGAAATGTCTCATAGATCATGTTCCAATAGGATTAATAGCAGAAATGGTGAAGTGCACATCAAGAGTGTAGATAAAGTGGGTGAAAATTTTGCAGTACGAGTTATTAACTGACTATAGGGAAGAACCGGATAAAGGAACATATTTCCATTATGCTTGGTTGTTGATTTTGATCACATTGGTTACGTGAAGGGAGTCGGAAGAAACCCAGTTGTTGGAAGGTATGCAACAATTTTTCCTGGCAAAAAGATATGTTTATTTATGGAATACCACGCATAAGAACGGGTAGATTGATAACAATATCATCTTTTACATATATCAAGAGAAAATCTGGAAATGCATTGAGGACACACCGCGCATTCTACCTCTAATAATTGAAGCATGCAAAGAAATTGTGTGATTTAAGGCAGGGTCGCACCACATGTACATAAAATAAAAGAGGGATCTGGGTCAGCAGTGGTTGTTGACTAACTATAGGTTGACAAAACATGATGTCATCCAGATTGTCAATGAGTGGGAAGCAAAGTTGAAAACCCCAGTGAAAAAAAGAGTGCAGAAGGAGACACAACAACTAGAGAAGGATCAATAGTAAGAACAAGAACATGAAGAACATGAACATGAAGAACAAGGGAATGGTACGGGTGACAATCAAATAACACCACACAAGTCTCGAGAGAAGAGAAAGGAGCACCCTAAGGAGCAATCAACACACAAGCACAAGAAGAGGAAAGTATCAAATCAAGTAGATATATAGGCTCTAACTAAGGATGACTTGTAGAATATTGGGGATCAAGTAAAATAAGTAACAAAAGAATCATTTTTGTGAGTTACACAGAAATAGGAGGAAATGCATATGAACGTGCAAGCGAAAATAAATACACTGCGCCAAATTTTGTAATAAACTAGGATAGTGCCAGTCTGAACGATAGAAGAAGAATAGACAAAGAGAACATCAAATACAATGGAGTCACGACCGACAAAATCATATCCACCATCAACATGACCAGAGAACTGGATCATGAAGATATTTGTAGGGGGCATAGAGTTTCCACGACATAAATTCAGGAATGCACACAAGCATTAAGTCATATTGACTTAGTGTTGTCACAGCTACTGATGAACATGTTACACAACTTGCAGACAAGTCTTACAGAGGAGATCCAGTTATGCACACAGTTGATGTCTATGGAGTTGGCCAAAGTAAGTGTAAACAACAATGTACTACAAGAAGAGTCTATCAAACTCATGCTGGAATGGGACAAGGCCATGCAGAGACATCAAGGTTAAAAAAAGAATTGTATGAGGTATACAACAACTTCCCATAGGTACCCATGGAAGTATAAATATAAGAAAATCCATTCAGGTCTTCCACACAAAAATAGTAGATTTGGAAGCTCACACAATGCCAAGTACCCCACTAGAGGAAAGGGAGCAACGGGAGAAGACAACTATGATGACCATGGAGAGCATTAGAATATTGGATGAGGAATGTGAAAATATGTATGAATAAAGTACACAAGTGTGGACTCAATTATTAGATAATGCAAACTTACAAGAATTAGAATATAGGATACATACTACAGAGGAGAAGGCGCAAAAAGTTAAAGAAACAATGAGCACTCTGACAACAACAAAACGAATGATTGCAATAGTTGAGAAAAGGAAGTTGTACCTAGAGATCAACCAGATAAGAGATGAACAACAGACTCTCACGTAGAATCTTAAGCTGCTACAGGAGGAGGCCTTTCATATGACAGAAGAACTTGTAGTTGCACAAGGCATAGTAAAACAAACAGTGCAAGAAAGTGCAGAGAAACTGAAGACGCCCATTATCGTGTAGACAATAGAGGGGATTTTGATGCAAGAAGAACAAGTAAAGGAGAAGGTCGCAACCACAAAGGAAACTTTTGAGAAGTTCATTGTGACCTTGAAGGGAGTGCAGCAGAAGGCCTAAGTGGATTAGGACGAGCCACAGGTGAGTGTTGGGGGCTTGTTGGGATGGGATTTTGGGACCAGTTTTTGGAACTGGACAATGTGTGCAAAAGAAGGAAAGACAATTGGTGCACTTTTGGGACCAGCGCATGCAAAGGAAGGAAGACCATTGAAGCTATTAAGCATTTTGGGTCCATTGATATGGGCTAAACCCTATTATAATTGTATACATATGTAAGTGTTTTGGGGTAGAAAGTAAGTATGCATAGTAGAAGAGAGTAGTTAGAGAGTAAGAAGTAGTGAATGTATGCGACAGAGATAGATAGAGAGATAGGAGAACATTAAGGGAATAATGTATGTGCGCAGTGTGCATATTTTGTAATGAATGATTCTTAATAATATAATAAGAAGTAGGTCATTGTGGATGTAGCCCATCTTGGGTGAACCATGTTAAATATGGTGTCTTTGTGTCATGGTGTGTTTGTTGTTCTATTTATTGTGCACATATGATGTATGTCTGTTATTTTGAATATGTTACATGTTTTTATGTTTCTGTGCACATGATATAAGGTATAATAAACTAATGCTAAGTATAATGGTTATGAGGACTTCCTCCCATCCCTTCATCACTACGGAAACCTGGTTCACATAGTCCCCATAGATACCTCAGGTGAGACTTCACATGCTTTTGGGTAATGTCGAAAGGGTCGGTATCTGAGGGTTTTGTTGGTGAATTCATGTTGAACCCTAGGTCTGCCCACTATGTTCCAACAACCTTAGACCCAATAAAAAATCAATCAATTAATATAGTCATCCCCATCTTAAAAATCTTATCCCAAGTCTTTTTGTGGATAAATTCAAAGAACTAAATAATATTCCCAACACTAATGGAGCTGGTGAATCTTCACGGATAGAGATAAAGGTTAATGAACCTTAGGAATTAGTTCCACCTTTTGACATTGAGAAAGAACTTTCCAAAATCAATATTCATATCCCATTGATGGAGTTGGCTAGGAATCATTCATATCATAAGCAAATTGACTAAGTGAATCAAGTAAAGAGATCAAAAAGTCCTCTTGATACTATGAATCTATAAGATGAGTCCCCCACTATAGTTTTTGGTCCTCACATAGATGATAAGGAAGAGTCTGTTTCACCTCTCTATGTGACCTTAATATCCATGAAAAGATCATGCACAATTGTATGCTAGATTCGGGAGCATCACATAACCTTCTACCCAAAGTAGTTATGGAAAAGCTAGGGATGGAAATAACTAGACCATATCATGATTTGTATTATTTTGATGCAATAAAGGTGAAGTGTGATGGGATGATCAAAGATATGGTAGTCACCTTATCTCAACTACCTGTCAAGAGTATTATGATGGATGTGGTGGTCGTTGATGTTCCTACAAACTATGGCATGTTTCTATCAAGAACATGGACACAAAATATGGATGGTACAATGTAGATGGACATGACTTATGCTATTGTACCAACATTTGGAGGAGAGAACAAGATATTATAAAGAGAAAAAAAGTTTGCATATGTGGTTAGTGATCAGAACAATCATGTAAATCATCCTATATATGTTTTCGAGGAAGACTTGGGTTGTTGCATCCTCATAGTCATTGAGGAATACAAAGATGCCTTAACTCATGCAAACCATGTTATAATCCATGCTCAAGAAACAAATGGTATATAGAGCATGTATTTTGATGGAGCATATTCAAAGGAAGGAGTGGGAGCTAGTGTAATACTCATTTCTCCCAAAAAAGAAGAAATTCATTTTTCCTACAAGTTGGAGTTTGAGGCCACTAACAATGTAGTTGAATATGAGGCCCTGATTCTTGTATTGGAGGTAGCAAGGAAAATAGATATCACTAAGTTGGTAGTCTTTGGAGACTCAAAACTTGTGGTGTAGTAAATCAAAGGTTGCTTTCGAACAATGCATCCCAGGATGAGGGCATATAGAAATCAGGTATGGGATTAAATAGATAATTTTTTAAGGATTTTAATATCACCTCTATCTCAATATAATTTAATCAACAGGATCATTCCTTAGTAGTGGAAGGTAGTACCTTTAAATCCATTTTTGTCCCTCAAATGAGATATGAAATTGAGATGAGGTACATACCTTCCATCCCTGATAACATTAAGTACTGGGAATTTTTTTAGGATGAACAGCAAATCAAAAGGTTCATGGATGTCATAGGGGAATTTGCTAATATCCATTTGGACTCAAATGATGAAGAAGGTGGTGATCCCGTAATGGAAAAATAAATTCAAATGACCTTTGATTTTAGAAAATACATGACTTGGCATGAATTCCTTCAACTCGAAATCAATTTTATTCCCAAAGGATTAGTGCCCCTGGAGTAGCTTTTTGATAGAAATAGCATGCTTGTAAAGACAATAATCTTCTCTAAAGATGAAAATTCTAAAGAATGAAATATTGGAACAGAGAGAGCGCCCAAACTCATCAAGTTGTCCAAAGGAATTTATCCAAAATGCAAGGTAGAATATTTAAAATATTTTAAAGAGTCCATATATGTTTTTTCTTGGAGATATGAAGACCTGAAGACCTATGATACCAACATGATACAACATAGAATACCACTCAAGCCTGGTACTAATCCTTTTAGGTAGAAGCTAAGACATGTCAAACTTCTTTTACTTCCCAAAATTGAGAAGGAGGTGAGGAAATTAATTGATTCTCAAATCATTATTCCCCTCAGGAATTCTAAATTGGTGGAAACTCTAGTTCCAATTAGGAAGAAGAGTGGATAGATAAGGCTTTGTGTAGAATTCAAAAATCTAAATAAATTCTCACTAAAGGATAATTACCCTCTTCCAAAGATGGATCACATACTTTATAAAGTAGTGGGATAAAATAGGATCTCTGATCCGTATTTATGAGTGGAATGAAATGAATAAAAGACTGAATACAATAACACAGAGATATGGAGAACAACAACAAATATCCAGTGAACAATAAATTATATTGAATAAATAAGATAGGTTGAAACTATAAAACTACAGAACTGAAAACACTTGCTCGAATGGTGGGAGTTATCTCTGAGAAGAGATGTGGCTGCTACATGCATCCGGCTTAGAATAATGATTACAATGAGGTTTCAAAGGCATGTTTAACATTACTCATGAATTCCAAAACCCTAGACATCAAAAAACATAACCCTAGGAGGTGAACCGCCAAAAGTTGTGTGGGCTTGATGGGTAAGTTGGTACCTCGACTTCAAGGGGTCGTAACTTTTGCATACAACCTTCATTTTAGGTCCGTGATAGATCGTTGGAAAGGTCATTTTGATAACTACACATTATGCCATAAAAATATAGCTTCGTCTACATTTTTATTGTGTCAAGCCAAAAAAACATTGTTTAGGGCCCCAAAACGGCTCTGGAAGTATAGAAAGATGTACTGACATGAAAAATTCCAAAATAATCTAGTTGGATTAGGTGAGCAGCCACCAATATCCACCTGGACGTTGTGTAGGACTTCAGACATCCCCGGAAATGTAGAACCCATAATTACAAAGAATTACAGAAGAACGTGTTGAACTAAAAACTGTCAAGAGGGGCCAGTTGGAATAGGTGGGTGGCCACCAATATCCACCTAGATGAGTCCTCCCCCTTTAGGAAGAAATGGTCTCCATTGATTTGAGTGCCCCCATCAGGTGAGGAAATTTATTTTGAATTTGGCTCCGGGTGAGCCACTTTCCTTGGTGCAGGAGTTGCCCTTCCTTGACAACCCGATAAAGTTGGATCCTCCGCTAGTGAGTTCCCTTGACCTGTGTGTCCACTATCGGATCAGTGGATGCATGTTCCATGAAGTTAGGGTTGAGATTTGTTGGTGTCAATTGTTTTGCAATCTTTGAGGTGTCCAATAATGGTGGAAAATATGTCCAGAGGAGATCCACATTGAACATTGGGTGCAAGCCAAGGAAGGGGGGAGTGTTGAGCTCAAAAGAATTTTGACCCAAAGCCTTGGTGATGGTGTAAGTCCCATAACAAAGTGGACGGAGATTTCGATGGGGCCCTATAAAGCGATATTTCTACAAATGTAACCAGACCTTGTCTCCCACCTGAAACTTGTGTGGTACCCAGTGTTACTCATGGAACTGCTTGTACTTAGCATTGGATTTCTGCAAAATCTCATGGACTTGCTGGTAGATGTGATGAATCTGCTCAATGAATCTAGTGGCTTTATTGGCCTCAGATTGAACATGGGAAGAATATGTCTGTGTGGTTGAAAGAGGTAGTGTAATATCAATGGAACCCAAGGGTTCGAATCCCAGACACACCTGAAAGGGGTTATAGTCGGTGGAGCTATGGAGAGCCCTATTGTAGTTGTGTTGAACATAGGGAAGAATCTCATCCCATGTACGCGGATCCTTAGAGTTATACATGTGTAGGATGTGCACAATCATCTTATTGACGACCTTTGTTTGGACATCAGTTTGAGGGTGGAAGACAGTGGATTTAGTGAGCTTGGTGTCCAACAACAACCAGAGACTCAACTAAAATATGTTGAGGAACATGTTGTCCCAATCGGAGATGATGGTCTATGGTATCCCAAAATGGACCCACACTCATTCGAAGAAGATTTAAGAAAGTATGTGTCACTGTGATGTTCTCCTTACAGGATGTGAGAATGGCCATCTTTGAAAACTAATCAACCACCACAAATACACAATCATTGCCTTGCTTTGTGGACGGAAGGCTAGACATGTAATCCATCGAGATGGATTCCCAAGGCCTATTGGGAGTAGGAAGAGGGGTGTAAAAGCCTTGCTTCTTGATGGTTGGCTTGGAAATGGCATAGGCAGTGCAAGATCTAATATACTTGCTGACGTCCTATCAAATTTTTGGCCAATAAAAATGTTTCTGTAGAACGAACAGAGTTTTCTCCATGCCTAAATGTCCTACCATCTGACTGTAGTGAGCCTCCCAAATCATGTTTTCATGCTCACTTCCAGGAACACAGAGATGGCCCAAATGGAATAACATTCGAACCTTAATGTGAAAATTGGTGACATTCACACATGTACCCAAGAGATGATAGGTGGTGGCAAAGTTAGGATCTCACTGATAAAGTTGGGGCCACTCCGATGCCTCATGCCCATAGGAATGGAGCATGGTGGTGAGTGTAGCCATGGGAGGTCGACTAAGGCAGTCAACGACATGTTTTGTGATTCCTATATTATACTTGATTTTGAGATGGAGTTGTTGCAGGTATGTGGACCACTTTTGATGGAAGTCATTCAGCAACTTCCCTTGTGTATGTATGAACTGAAGAGGCTTGTGATCGGTGTGGATGATTGTCTCCTTTCCTAGAATGTAATGTTTCCATTTACGACAGGCTTGCACATTGTAATACATTTCCTTGTCATAGGTGGGGTACTTCCAGACAGTATCTGAGAGTGTCTCACTATGGTATGTTATTGGATGTTCGTGTTGAGTAAGAACTGCACCTACAGCATAGTCGAATGCATCAGTCTCAATCTCAAATGGTTGTTGCAGATCGAGTAATGAGAGTAATGGAGTTGAGAAAAAGTGATGCTTCAGATCATCAAATGCTCATTTTTGTGCCTTCCCCCATGCAAATGTTTCCCTGCCACTACCCTTGGTCACTTGGTTGAGGGCCTATACAATATGGGATATTCCCAACACGAACCATCGGTAGAAATTGGCAAGTCCCAAGAAGCTCTGAAGCTCGGTTAGTGTGGTCGGGTCTCGCCAATAATGGATGACATGGATCTTAGCTAGATCCACATGTACCCCATGATCATCAACAATGTAGCCCAAGTATTGGACCTTGTTCATGCCAAAGGAGAATTTTTCCAAGTTGGCATATAGCTTGTGTTGTCGCAGAGTGCTCAAAACCTATTGAATATGTTGCATGTGCTCCTCCCAAGTTATGTTGAAGATGAGGATCTCATCTAGATATACCACCACAAAAGAGTTGGTGAAGGGTCTCAATACATCATCCATCAACCTCATGAAAGTGGTTGATGCATTTTTTAAGCCAAAGTGCATGACCAACCATTCGAAGAGACCTTATTTAGATTTGAAAGTTATCTTCCATACATCAGTTGGTTCGATGAGAACCTGGTGGTAACCATACTTTAGGTCAATCTTGCTGAAGAAATTTTCCCCCTTGAGTTGGTCAAGAAGGTCATCAATTTGGGGAATTGGATACCAGTTCTTGACTGTGATTTTGTTTAATGCTCTATAATCAATGCAAAGCTGCCAGGTCCCATCTTTCTTCTGCACCAGTACAATCGGGCTTCCGCAAGGGGAGGAGTTGGGTCTGATGTGCCCCTTTTGAAGTAGCTCTTGGATCTGACGCTTGATTTCGTCATTTTCCATCAATGAGTGACAATAGACTGGTCCATTAGGAAGAGGTGCACTGGGGGTTAGATCAATTGGATTCTTAACTTAGCAGCGTGTTGGTACCCCAGTGGGTGAGGAGAAGATGTCTATGTACTCTTCCACGATCTCGTCCACTTGCTTTTGCTACAAATATAGGCTCTGTGTAGAGGTCACAGATGTGGTGGTGACCTTTTGCTGATTGTGAGAATGGATCACAAATAAGATGAACTTCTTGGTCTTTGAAATGAACCTACTGCATTACTTAGCAAAGATTATAGAAATTGTGGTAGGCGGTGCTACCTCTAGTATCATGTACAATTGTCTACCCAAAGTAATAATAACATTGTGGGGTATAGAATCATACACAACATGTCGCTTGCAAAAATATGGTTGTCCTAAAAGAACATCACAAAATTCAAGGAGAGAAATATCACACAATACTTCATCTTTGAAGGGCTTGATATCGTAGGGAAGACAGAACTGTTGGTTGACACAGATATCTCTTCCTTGGTGAAGCCAGCCAATGGTGTAGGCATGTGGCTGCAATGTCATTGGTAGGTCTAATCACTCAATGATCTTTGCTGAGATCATGTTCTTCTAACTGCCGCTATCAACAATGAAATGAAGCAGAGTCCCCTTTACCCACATCTTTGAGTGAAAGGGGTGTTCCCCTTCCTCTAGTTCTTCTGGTTCTCTTGGCTAGACTTTGGTGGTAGTGAAAGTGGTGCTGAGTTCAGCATCAATAATCCACTTCCCTCCTTCTAGATTTGAGTCGGAGTCAGAATCTGCCTTTGACTCAGAAGCTTTCATCTCAGCTACCAATGAATTCTTGTAGAGACATTATTCGGTGTTGTGCCAAGGGATTTTATGTTATTCATGTCACTTTCCCGTGTCCTTCTTCGACTTCTCATTACCCTTCTTGTGTTGAGACTTGGACTAGTTGTCCTGAGAGTGGCCATCTTTGCTCTGTCCCTTGTTTTATGGGTTGGGGTCGCCTTTTCCCTGCTTCAGATGTGAGGGGTTTGAAGATCCAAACTCTCACCTCTTCTTCTCAAATTCCTGCTCGATCTTGATAACATATCTATAAGCCGCACCTAATGATGCAATGTCCAGAAACTCCATTTCTGTTTGAATGTACGATAAATTTTATGTTGGAAAAAGAATATCTTAAAAGTTTATTTGCTTGTTTATTTACTGATCCGGATTTATGTAGGAACACAATGAAATAAAGAAATACACATAAACACAGAGATGCATCGGAAATAAGACTTCATTTCATTAATAACAAATGACTGAAATATGCTTACAGACAGAATGGAAATCAACTAGCTA
>SNQJ01S0032554.1:129893-169241 GCA_010110895.2 Picea sitchensis
AATGAGGCTCTGAAGGTCCTTTTACCATAAAAGGGAATGCCAAAAGTCCTAGACATCCAAAAACCTAACCCTAGGAGATGAAGCGTCAAAAGTCATGTGAGCCCCGTTTGGGTAAGTTGGTGCATCAACTTCCCGGGGTCGTAACTTTTTCATACGATCTTCGTTTTAGGCGTATGATAGCTCGTTGGAAAGATCTATCTGAGGCCTACAACACTAAAGAAAAAATAGCATCATTATATGCTATTTTTAAACAGCAACATACCCCCAAAAAATCGTCTAGGGCCTCAAAATGGCCCCGGAAGTTCAGGACCCGAAAAAACTACTAAAAATAGTAAACTGTGCAAAAACTGAAAAACTAAAAGAAGCAATGGTGGGATCCAAGTGGAATAGGTGGGTGGCCACCAATATCCACCTGGATCATTTACCTAATTATTGGTCCATGATATAAACTTATTATTCTATCATGATTTCTTGCAGGTCTTGGCAATGGAAAGATAATTTTTGGGTCAACTTCATTTTGAGCTTAGTGTTCGGACAAATAAATCCTTCTTTGGATGTGCTCCTCTCTTTTTTCATTTTGATTTAATAGTTTTTCTAATCTTTTTTATATTAAACATCATCGGAAACTATCTACATTGTTAGGTTGATCCATGTTCTTTATTTCAATGAAGGTTTATTTTTTCATTTTTAGTTTGTTATATTTGTATTTGGGAAACTCTTTTTTCAATTTGCGATACGAATTTGGTGGATTATCAAATTTTAGTAGAGAAAATGCATTCCTTTATTGCATTGTTGACAATACACCATCACCATATCACCAATTTTTATATTAATTTTCTCTTTTTTTCACCTCAACTCTATACTTATGGACTTCATTATTTTGCTTGATATTTCTATTGATATTCCTAAATAAATTCATAAATGTTTTTTTCAAATTGTTTGGTTGAACATACACAGCAAACTAAACTAAAGGCATGATAATATCAATTATGTTGACTCTTTGGAGGGTGTCTTGTTGGCCCTTGGTTATGGAAGTATGCGAAGAATCAAGGAAGAAAAGGGAGAATGTGAACTTCGCGGAAGACACGGTGATTGTTATTGGGTCGAAGTGAAAAAAAGAGAAGAAACGATGGAGCAAATCCCGAGAAAGAAATTTGTTGGACGAGGAGATTGGAGATGAAAAATAAGCAAGGAAGAAGGATCATGGACAACTCAGAAAGTAGAAAAATCCATTGTTGGATTCTTTGGAGCACCGCACGAGAAGAAAGGAAAGAGAGGCTGGCAAAGCCCTGAAAATATGGGTCAAGTTGACCTAGGGTTTTAGACACCTAGGGTTTTGGTATCTAGGATTTTGGACACCTAGGTTTCAGCCTAAGGTTGTCGGTGAGCTATTGTAATGTATAAATAAAGGTCATGAGGGCCTAGTTTGGGTTGGTAATTTGGGTTGGTACGATATTGCTATTGATCTAGTTGTATTGTTGATGTGAGTGAGTATTGTATCGAGAGAGAGAAGCGTTGAGAGTGAGAGCCTTATGGTATTGTAAGATATTCATCTGGGTGCAAAGGTCAACCCTGCAGCTGGGTGCACAGGGAGGGGAGTAGAAGAGAGGAGAAGAGAAGATATCTACTAGCCAAGAGCACAGACAAGAACTGTGTGCTTTACCTTAATATATTATAGCACAGTTCTGTGGATGTATCCCTAGAGAGAGGGTGAACCACGTACATCTTGTGTTATGTGTGACTGATATTTTATCTATGTTATTGATATACTGTGATTGCATTACTGCTTTAGATCTGATAAGTAGATGTGCAGAACAAATCTAATATGATAAGTGATATATGAACGTTGTGTTGTTCTTGTGTGAGATCCTCTTGACATTTCCTTTGGTTGTAGACATCTCTATCCTGTAACCCCCTCAAAACTGCTTCGGGTGAGACTGCATCTGCTTCGCAGGTGTTGCCGAAAGGGCCAGTAGTTAGGGCTTGTTGGTGCACTCTTGGAGTTGAACCCTGGGTCTGACCCTGTGCCAACAAATGGTTCCGTTGCTAGGACCGGAATCTTCTTAAGGGAATGTCAAGGTGGTTTCCATCGAAGACAGAGATTCAAAAGTGGATAGAAGATCAAGAGAAGGACTTCGCTGAAGCTCATAACAAGAACCCTAATCTTAGTTCATAGGAATGGTTGGAGAAATATATCTTTACCGATATACACGAGATCTTCTTTGGAGGAATCCATCAGGAGCTATATTAGTGGCTAGCTAGATTAGCAGACACCCAGTTTGAGATATGATCTAGACCTCCTGTGGTTTGGATGTCGAAGTTGATCAAGAAGTTAAAGAGAGTTGATAACACCGTATCACAAGCAGTAGATCATTGGTTTGATAGCACCATTGGAGGGTACATCATAGAGTTTGTTTTTTATAGAGTAGAATCATATAGCCAAGCCAAGAGATATTTTTTCAAGGGACCTCGAGGGAAATTTTTTCATTTTCTAAAGCTGGGAATCAAGATTCTATTGCATGAGAATAACATATTGAAGATAAAATAGATTGGTCGGATCAAGAAAGGCTAATGTTCAAACATTCGAACAGTGACAGTGACATAGAAGCTAGACATACGCACAGTGGGAGAGTGTTCTGAGAAGTCCACCTTGAAAACATGTTTAAGAAGAACTATGGGGGGGAAGGTTTCTACAGTGGAGAAGAAGTAGAACTGACAGACGAAGAACATTCAGAACCTACTAGAGAAGACAAATGAAAAGATGAAGAGCTTCATCGAGGAGAACCTGAAACCTTAGAAACTACGTAGACCATCAAAGTAAGTATTGTTATCCTTCTCGTTGATTCAGTATTAAGAAACCAGATTAATCCTAGTCACCAGAGCATCCAGAGCACTATCAATAGTAGTCCACCACATATTCAGTCAGGAACCCTAGGAATATCTATGGAAAATGAGATGAGACTCCCTATCTTTAAGGGAGATGGATCTGAAGATCTTGATCAGCACTAGTTCCTATGTGAAGCCGTATGGAACATTAAGAATGTCACAGATGAAGCTGTCAAAAGAAATCAGTTCAATACAACTCTCAGAGATCGTGCACTGAGTTGGTACATAAAACTTGTCCAAGGACTTTCACAGCCTAATCCATTGAATCAGATCAAGAATGCGTTGATTGCAGAATTCAACAAACCTAAGTCAGAATCCCAATGTATCACAGAGATGAAAGAGATCAAGTAGAAGGTGGTTGAACCTATTTGGGAGTTCGATAAGAGATGCAAGACCTTAATAGGCCAATTGAATTTTCAGATCCCAGATGAACAGAACAATGAATGGTTCATCGTTTCCCTTCTACCACACATCAGAGTTCCCCTGATGCAACAGGATATTTCTTCACAGGATAAGGCGTTGGAGATCGCCATGAAGCTAGAATCAGCCCCTATGGGAGAATCCATCTCAGGTATGAGCCAGATCTTGAGTCAGCTAACTAGTTTATCTCTTCAGGTCGAAGATATGAAGAAATACAAGGGAAAAGATAAAAGAGAAGACATCCAATGTGTCAGATGCAGATCAGAAGGCCATGACAACGAACATTGTCCCCTATTCAATGAATACTTGGCTTCTAGAGCTCTGATCCCTTTGAAGCAAGTCACCTTACCTTGGTGCGAGGTATGAAGAAACATGCATCATCCTGGTGAGTGCTACTACATGCAAAAGTATGTTCAAACACCTACAAATTTGTACTACACATTCTGTAAGTCCATAGGACATGATGATACGGATTGTAGGGCTTATGATATCATGCATGAAAGTTCAAGAGACATATATAAGATTCAAGGTGAAGTACAGCAAGAAGGAAACACTACGCAGTACAACTCTCCAAGAAGAGGAAACTTCAATCCTCGCGATGGATTCAAAGGAAGAGGACGAGGAGGAGGAATGAGTCGAGGCCGAGGACAGATCATCTGTTATAACTGTGCACAGCCAAGACACCTTTCAAGGGATTGTTAGAGCCCTTGTACTACTTGCAGCTACTGCATCTTGTTTGACCATGTTATAGAAGATTGCCCTGTGATGATAGCTAAGCTTCAAGAAATACGAGGACCTCAATAGAACCTGCAAGTGCAACTGATTTATGTTGAACCTCACAGAGAAGACCCTAGAGTCTTTTTTATAACTAGAGGAGGCATTGTTACAGGAGAATATAGACTGACCCACAGGAAGACTACAGAAGATTCAAGAATCAGGAAAGCTGTAGGGAAGACCCAAAATTTTGATGCAAAGAAATAAAGAGAAATATTTGAGGAAGAAAGAACAGAGTTCAGAGGAGACCAAGGTTCTTCATCAAAGACAAGACAAGAAGTGATATAATATGGAATGCCTATGGCATTTGATCAGTCTGCTTCGCCAAGAGAAGGAAAAGAGGTAAGCAATATCATGGACATTTTACATACTTGTATTAAGTTGGTTCAAGATGAAAGCGTTGTACAAGAATTACAAAATCTAATCAGACAATATGAGCTAGGAAAGATAGACCCCTTACTGAATAGGGCAGTACACCAAATTGGTAATAAGAGAAGGACAAATAAGGAATTACATTTGAATGCTCAAATAGGAGAGTATGAGATAGACTATGTAGTCCTCGACTTAGGGTCAGAGGTCAATGTCATGACGAAGAAAGCCTGGGCACTGATGGGAAAACCGAAGTTGATCTATTCCCCTATCAGGCTTAGGATGGCTAATCAGAAATATGTCGGCCCATTTGGATGATTGGAGCATGTCCCTGTGGACATTGATGGAGTAATAACATTTGTAGATTTTGAGGTAATTGAAATAGTTGATGATAGATGTCCTTACCCCACGTTGTTAGGAATTGATTGTGCCTTCAATAACTCTACTGTTGTTGACTTAAAGAAAAGACGTATGACTTTTGAAAGAGATGGCCTTAGGGTCATCGCACCTTTAGATCCATATGAAGGTAAGTGGTACACAGAACCTATCAGATAAGAAGACCACGCATATGCCTTAGAAAACATATATAAACTAACAGCCAGACAGCAGGATTACATTAATCCCACAGCCGATGGAAACTTAAGTTGGTGAAGTGATAACGCATGTTCATCAGAATCAGAAGAATCATTGGAGAACTGGAAGAATAATATGTATGAAGTATCTACAAGAAGATGTGCTAGATTAACCAGAGAAGTTCGCTGGATCGACACAACAGTAAGTAACTTACCCACCTTTGATGGTCTAAATCCTTTATAAACCTTCTTGTCGGACTTTGAAGAAAGTGTACATATACAACAAAGGTTGTTGGCAATGGATGAGGCCTTGAAAGCCACACCATCAATATGGTGGGGGGCACACAAAAGTAACATTACAGATTCGATACAGTGTCGTACCCTGATGACAGCAAGGTTCTCAACACAAGTAGAAGGCTGCAAAGTTCGCTACACAGGTCGAAGTTGCCCAAAGGACCATGTGCAAAGTTGTGAGGAAGCCTAGAGTCACATCCCTCAAGAGCAGTGGGTACACAAATTCATCAACATGCTAGACACGACACCTATCAACTGGTACCTCCAAGAAGAACTGTGCCTCATCACTACAGATTGGTAAGGTATGAATCAGAATTTTGTAACTACCTTCTTATTTGAAGGTCAATATCCCTAAGTAGATCAAGCATTACAGATTATGAGATAGAAAGTATTCGAGGAGGCATCTAGCCTTCCTTTGGAACAATAAGAGGATGAATGGACTGCACCCCTCTAGAAATTGCAGGGCTGCTACAACATCAATACCAATGAAGACGATTATCCGAGGAAGGTGAACATCGTAGAAACGGAGGGCCAGAGAGATGTTGAAGGACCAAGAGTTGAGATGCCATTCATTGGGCAGCCAATCAAGATTAATAAATTCAATATTGGAACAAAGAAGGCACCAAAGTTTGCAAACATTGGATATTATTGGGATGTTGATACCATTGATAAAATTACAGAGTCACTGCATGAATATCAGGACTTGTTTCCAACCAAGTTCATTGATATGAAGGGCATTAAAGGGCCTATGGGAGAGATGAGGATCCCTTTGAAGCCAGATGTTAGACCAGTCAAACAGAGACCTTACAGACTAAACCCTAAATATAAGGAGAAAGTGAAAATTGAGCTTGACAGAATGCCAGAAGCATTGATTATAGAACCTATCGAAGAATCAGAGTGGATAAGCCCTATGGTGGTGCAAGACAAGAAAACATGAGAAATTAGGATATGTGTAGATCTCAGGAAGCTGAATTATGCTTGTTTGCATGACCCCTTACCTACACCATTCACTAACGAAGTGTTAAATAATGTGGGAGGCCAAGAATTAGATTCTTTTATAGATGGATTTTCAGGATACCATCAAATCCGAATTGCCAAGGAAGATCGCCATAAGACCATATTTGAAACAACGTGGGGATCCTATCAGTATACAATGATGCCTTTTGGATTAAATAATTCCCCATCCATGTTTTCCAAGGTGGTGATCGAACAATTCAAGGAATTTATACATAAATTTTTAGAAGCATACTTTGATGATTGCATTGTTTTTAGCTTATTGAAAAATCATATTGAATGTCTAAGGCTAATGTTGGATAAATGAAGGCAGTGTCAAATTTCTTTGAACCTAAATAAATGTATTTTCTTTTCACCATTTGGAGTTTTGTTAGGTCATATTGTATGCAAGCAAGGATTGTTGGTAGATCCATCGAAGATCGCCATTATAGTTGATCTACCCCCTCCTACATCAGTCAAACAATTGCACACTACGTTGGAACACACAGGATATTACGAAAAGTTCATTAAGGGATATGCTCAGATTACAGTTCCCATGGAGAAGTTGTTGAAGAAGGATTGTCAGTTTAGTTGGACAGATAAATGCCAGCAGAGCTTACACTGAAACAAAAAATGGTTACTGTGTCCATTCTGGTTTTCCCAGATTGGACCAAGGAGTTTCATTTGCATGTCGATGCATTTTCCATTTCTTTAGGAGCTATGCTAGCACAGCTGGGAGAAGGAAATATTGACCACCCATTAGCCTTTGCTAGCAGGAAGCTATCCACTGCTGATATTAATTACACCACCACTGAGCGAGAAGGGTTGGCCATGGTGTATGCATTGTAGAAATTTCGCCACTACTTGTTGGGTGGACACTTTAAAATGTTTATTGATCACTCTGTGCTAAAATACCTAGTCAACAAGCCAGTGTTGGGGGGGCGAATATGCAGATGGATTATGTTTTTTCAAGAATATGATTTTGAGATCATAGTAAAGCCAGGGAGAATGAACAAAGGTCCTGATCACTTGTCGAGGTTGGAACATGGAGAAGAGCTGACCAGTTTGGAGGATACACTACCAGATGCACATCTATTGGCCATTAGAAAGATCGATGACCACTTCGCAGAGATAGTCCAGTTCCTATCAACAGGAATGGCACCTAGTGAGTACACAATTCATCAGAAAAAACAGCTAGTAGTGCACGCTGCAGATTTCTCACATATAGTCGAACATCTATACAATATGGGACCTGGTGAGATATTGAGAAGGTGTTTTATGGAGGCAGAACGACCACTGATCCTTGCAGAATCTCATGAAGGAATCGCAGGAGGACATTATGCAAGAAAAGCAACTGCACAGAAGGTTCTTAGAGATGGCCTTTGGTGGCCTACCTTACAAAGAGATGCTAAAGACTATTCTAGAGCCTGTGATGTATGCCAAAGAGTTGGGAAACCATCCAGAAGAGATGAAATTCCATTATCACCGCAGCTGACCCTACAAGCATTTGAGAAATGGGCCATTGACTTTGTTGGACCTATAAATCCACCAGGAAAGTGTATAGGAGCAAGGTACATAATTACAACAACAGAATACTTGACTAGATGGGCCGAAGCAAGAGTAGTCAAGGACTATAGTGAAACTACAGTTGCGCGCTTCATATTTGATGAAATCATAACCAAGTTTGGATGCCCAAAGATCCTTATGAGTGATCAAGGAACACATTTCATCAATAAGACAGTTGAATCCTTGACTGAAGAATTTGCAGTCCGCCATCAGAAGAGCACACCATACCATCCACAAGCAAATGGGACAGTTTAAGCATTCAACAAGATCTTGGAGATGGCAGTAGCCAATATTTGTTGTGTGAACAGGGATGATTGGGATTTAAGAGTACCAATAGTATTATGGGCCTATAGAACACTTGCAAGAAGCTGACAATGCAGACCCCCTTCAAGTTGGCATACGGTCTTGAAGTTGTTGTTCCAATGGAATATCAAGTACCAAGCCTAAGAATTGTTGCCTTTACAGGTATGGATGACCCTGGCATTGTTCAAGAGAGGCTTGCACAGTTGGTTGAATTGGAAGAAGACAGATTCATTGCAGGATTCCATCAATAGGTTCAGAAGGAAAGAGAGAAGGTCTATCATGATAGGCACATCAAGAAGAAGGCATTCAAACAAGGTGATCTAGTACTCGTATATATAAGCAAGTTCATAAAACATCCTGGGAAGTTCAGAATGCATTGGCTAGGGCCATACGAGATCGCTTATGTTACAGAAGGAGGAGTTGTGCAACTGAAAACGTTGAATGGAGAATGGAAGGAAGGATTAGTGAATGGCAGTCGGTTGAAGTTGTACTATGACAACCAGTTTCCTCGTAGCTCTCAGTGAAAGCATGAAGAAAAGGGTCTAGGTACCAGGTGCAGTTGAAACTAGGTACCAAACACATAAAAGATAGACTGCACAAGGGAAAAAGAGGAGGCATCGAGCAAAAAATAGTGACTGCACTGTGCAGTCATGAATCGAAGTAAAACAGGAAGCTCAGACCTGAAGTACCTCAGGACGAGTCACAGGTGAGTGTTAGGGGCCTGTTGGCCCTTGGTTATGGAAGTATGCGAAGAATCAAGGAAGAAAAGGGAGAATGTGAACTTCGCAGAAGACACAATGACTATTATTGGGTCGAAGTGAACAAAAGAGCAAGAAATATGGAGTGAATCCTGAGAAAGAAAGTCGGTGGACGAGGAGATCGAGGATGACAAATAAGCAAGGAAGAAGGATTGTGGACAACTCAGAAAGTAGAAAAATCCATCGTTGGATGCTTTGGAGCACCGCGTGAGAAGAAAGGAAAGACAGGCTAGCGAAGCCCTGAAAATATGGGTCAGGTTGACCTAGGGTTTTAGACACCTAAGGTTTTGGTATCTACGGTTTTGGTATCTAGGGTTTTGGACACCTAGGTTTTGGCCTAACGTTGTCGGTGAGCTATTGTAATGTATAAATAATGGTTATGAGGGCCTAGTTTGGGTTGGTACGATATTGTTATTGATCTAATTGTATTGTTGATGTGAGTGAGTATTATATCGAGAGAGAGAAGCACTGAGAGTGAGAGCCTTCTGGTATTGTAAGATCTTCATTTGGGTGCGAAGGTCAACCCTGTAGCTAGGTGCGCAGGGAGGGGAGTGGAAGAGAGGAGAAGAAAAAAGATATGCTAGCCAAGAGCACAGACAAGAACTATATGCTTTACCTTAATATATTATAGCACAGTTCTATGGACGTAGCCCTAGAGAGAGTGTGAAACACGTACATCTTGTGTTGTGTGTAACTAGTATTTTATCTCTGTCATTGATATATTGTGATTGCATTACTGCTTTATATCTGATAAGTAGATGTACAGAACAGATCTAAGATGATAAGTGATATATGAACGTTGTGTTGTTCTTGTGTGAGATCCTCTTGACATTTCCTTTGGTTGTAGACATCTCTTTCCTACAACCCCCTCATAACTGCTTCGGGTGAGACTGCACCAACTTCACAGGTTTTGCCGAAAGGGCTAGTAGTTAGGGCTTTTTGGTGCGCTCTTGGAGTTGAACCTTGGGTCTGCCCCGGTGCCAACATGTCTATACTTGAGGTAGAATCATGTCTCGTTATCATTTATCAGTGCTATAAAAATAAATTCAAGATTCTAATTGAGTACTTCAGTTTATCCATTACTTTGAGGATGATAAGAAAGAGTAAATTGAAATTGTGTCTCCATCATGTTCCATAGTGTAATTTGTAAAAACATGGCTTAGGAATCGATATACCCATCCCTTGCGATATCTCTTTGCAAGATCCATGAACTACTTTAAAATCTAGATTGTCATCATAGTCATCCTTGTAGTTATCAAAACCCATCATTATTGGTCATAGTGATCAATAATTCCTTTTTTCATTAATGCATTTACAACCACATTTATTTTACCTACCTTTTGTTTGATCACAAAAGTGAAGGTTTGTAAATAATTTATCCATTTGACATGAAGAGCATTTAAGTTGTCTTGAGTTTGTATATGCTTCTAAGCTCAATGATTCAGATGTATTATGAATGCCTTAGGTATCAAGTAATGTCTTGAATGAGAGTTTTTGAAAAATTACATATAATTCCTAATTGTAAGTGCAATGTGTCTTTGCTTCCTTAAAATTTTCACTTTGGTATGCCCTGGGATGACCTTATTGACTAAACACCAATCCAAGAGACAAAACTAATGTGTCACATTCAATTTCAAAAATTTTGATCAAATTTGGAACTGCTAAATCCAAAGGTTCATTGCATATCTTTTGAGAGTTTGGAAACTTTCTTCTACTAGGTTTATTCACAAAACATTCTTATTCACTTTCATCAAAAAGGTCATAGGTGTTGCAATCCTACCAAACATTTGGATGAATTTTCAATAAAAAATCACAAGTTCAGGAAAAGATTATACCCTTATTGCACTATATGGTGTTGGCCACTCCATAATTGCCTTTACTTTTTCTGGGTCCTATTCCAATCCATTTTTTGAAATCACATGCACAAATAATTCCAACTTGCACTAGAAAACATGGTTTTCTCCAAATTTAAAAATTTGCATGCAACTATTTCTATGGAAATTAGTGAAACAAAGATCTTAAATGCATACAATATTTCTTGATTTGAATTTGGTGGTAACCTCTTCTATAATCTTTCTTGTAGATGATTCACAATCTTTGAGGTTCATCCATGACATCTTCCCTATATGGTGAGGGAAGCAATTTTTGAAAGAAATTTTATTTAATTAAAACACATTTTTGATAGGCAGTGATTCTTATAGATTTTAAACTTTTGCATGTCAAATAGAATGGGTGACAAGTAGGAATATGAAATCTATGTTGTTCAAGGAATAAAAATGCTCTTTTTTCTATTTGTAGATGAGGTTGATAGTATGGCATGGATCATTGCATAATCGATGTTCTTGGTAGATATTTGGCTCTCCTTAAAGCATAGTCATTGGAAAAAAAGACATATTCAAATAGTTATGTTGTTTTGCAAACCCCTCCTCTAGATTCAACAACAAAATCAATACCATACTAAAATACACAAATATTTGTTTTGATATAATGTCAACAAGAACTCTCAGGGTTATGATGAGGAATCTCGGGCAGGGAGATGTAAATTCCTATGAAGAAAGTGGTCGGAGAAAAAATCCACTAAGAACAAGGCAAGAATCAACTCCATCCCCCTCATCTTTGTTACTCATCATTCATTAATTAGCTTCAAAATGTTCTCATGGACTGGGGCCTCATCAATGTTAATGGTTTGGAGTGGAGAGGTGAGATGTTGTTAATTGGCATGCATGAAGTACAAGAGTTTATCAACAACATGCCAATAACCCCTGATGTTGTTGTGTTGATGCGATTAATAACATTGTTCATTTTCCATTGGGAGTGTCTCATTGTTTGTTATAAAATTTCAAGTTTTTCCTCATAAATATCCTAATTCAAAAAATTTCCAGTTGGTTCAATGGCAGTATTTTCTATTTTTGACATTTTTCTTTCATTTTGTGTCCCTATCTGTGCAACAATGTGCAATGCATAAGAGGACATTTTAGCAATAAATCAACCCTAAAACAATAGTTTGGACCAAAATATAGATTTAGGGTTATTTCAGCACATTTGAACCATCTTTTTCCCTTGTGAAAGAACCAATATTTGTTTATGACCAATATCTTAGTTATGGCATACATGTTTACATTTCTAGTCTAGTATCATGTCCTTAATTTACAGGATCTTTTGGTGAAGCTATGATGATTGTATATGTGGATTCTTTATCTAGAACCAAGATTATTGCATCGAGAGTGGCAAGGTGCTCTACATCCCAGTATGGGGGAGATGTTGTCACATTAGCGTGATGTTAGATTAGATAATGTTACATTAAAAAATATAAATAAATAAATAAAGTTGGCTCAATTAAAAAAATATATGTAAGTACATATTTACATAATAATATATAAATTAAAATTTACACAATAAGAAATTTGATCCCTCTCGGTGCTTTATAAATCTAGGTTTAAGATGGATCTATGTTGGTTACCATATTGTAGTGTTTGTTATTGCATGCATATTTTTATCGTTATAAGCCATAGAAGAAATTGCTTCAAGGTGATCCATTTAGTTTATTGTCACGATCCTCTACCTAAGATTTGCATTAAATTGGTTATTATTATTTGATATTATCCATGTTTACCACATGTAGAGGTAATATGAATTACCATCTAGTTTAAGGGAGGGTCCATGCCCATCTACACAAACCATAATTCTCACCTCAGTAAGGTAAAAGGATAAGGCATTAAGGTGATATCATCGTGTGCCCTTTGTTAAATTGTCATGGGGTGGTGTTGTAAGGCATGTCCAAGTAATGTGCAAGGAACATGTGGTGCTAAACATTGGAGGAGGGACTTTGTGGGAGGTTTGAATTGGCCAGATAACAATAACTATGGGTAGGGAAATTAATTACTCTTGTAGTTGATACACAAGAACATGAATCTATATTTTTTTGACAAAGATAATTGGAACACCCTATGGAGATAGAAATGGCTATATTATTCCCAAGTTAATCAATTATTGAAAATAAATACACAACTCACACTACTCTCATGTAGTCATTCTATACCTTGAAATTTGGCTTTGCATATTTAAAAAAAAAAAACTTCCAGGTCATTGGAATATTGACACCCCATAAATGTTAGACTGGTGTATGATCGATGACAAAGCAATGCCCAAGTCATTGGTACTATAGCATGAAATTTGATTCATCATTGATTCAACATCAGTATTTCAACACTATTATAGTTTTAAAGGCATGAATTGCTTGCCAAAATGATGATGGCAATGTCAACCAATTACCACCCAGACATTAGTATTCTAACATTTTTGTAGTTTTGAAACCATGAAAAAAATGGTTAAAATAGAAACAATGCCATTGGCTAGTTGTTGAAAGAGAATCAATAGTCCTAAGTGTCAAAATTTTGACATACAAAAGGGTGAATGAAGCTATTTAAACCTCCCAGATGGAACTCTAAATGTGTTGGAAGCCCAATGATGTCTAAATGTTGCTAAATGGATGTCAGAAGTATGATGCTTGAATTTCAACGATCAAATTTTCTTTTTTTCAACGTTGTTGTGACATCATTAATGTTGGTACAATGTTAGATATATACCCAAATCTAGTAGTATCCAATTTCAATGCAAATTGTTGGCCCTTGACCAAGTTTTGGGGTAACCTTGGTCATTTTGACCTATTTTGGGACTTCAACAACTAGTCTAAGAAGGAGCGCCAAGCGAAGCAGATATCACGGGATCTCGGTCCACTTTTGGGCCTCTTTTAGGGTTTTGGGTTAATATAATGGGAAAGGGATATCAGCCCGTGGGTTTACCCATGCCTAGGCCCACTTTTGTAATGTATAAATAGATACTTAGGTAATGTAAGAATGGTCGATGGCTTAGTGCTGGTAGTTATATCTGTGTGATCGGATATGGATTGTAAATGCTCTGTGCATGATTGTAAGAGGCTTACAGAGCTAAGTGCTAGTTGTTGTAAGAGGTTGTAGAAGGCTTTGTGCTGAAGTACAAGGAAGAAGGATCTAGCGAGCTGCGTGGATCTTCTGTCCTATGTGAAGTAAGGGTTTTGAGTGGATTTGTGTTGTAACTGATTGAAGACACTAATAAAGAAGAAGAGTTGGTGGGTGTAGCCCCAGGGAGGGGGTGAACCACATAAATTTGTGTATTATGCTTTGTGTTGTGATTTGATGCATTTATCTCTTCCGTTGCTAAGTGCTTTGATATATTTAGATAAATCTACTTAGGATTTGTGCTTCTTAGATGTGTATGAATGTTAGATCTGATGTGTATGAAGATGTTTAGTGATGATCTACTGGATCTGATCTACTTTACTGTTGCTAAGTGATGAAATATCTTAGATCTAAGTGAATGTTGTGATGCTCTGTGCTATCTGCGAAGTATAAGAAGGGTTGAATATTCATGAATAATCGATGTTAAGTGCGCTATAAGGATAGAATCATAGATCTGTGTCCCAGCTAAGGTTGCAGACACCTGAGTCTTGCAACCACCCCTGCCTCTACCTCGAGTGAGACTTCATCTGCTTCGCAGGTGTTGCCGAAAGGGTTGGTAGTTAGGGCTTTGTTGGTGCTCTCTTAAGCGTTGAACCCTGGGTCTGTCCCTGTGCCAACAGCTGGTTCCATTGTCGGGGCTGAAACTGTGATTGTTGGGAACTAGAGAAGAAGAAGCTTTGTGAAAAGAAAGCTCTGTGTGTAGATTTGTTGCCCTAGTGTGCAGTGTTCTACTTGACCTGTGAAGATTTGTGCCAAGAAAGAAAGAGGTCATATCTGAAAGAAAGAGATCAGATCTACAAGAAAAGAGGTTGATACTAAAGACGCAATATCTGAACGCTTTGTACTCTAAGAAAGGTAAAAGTGGGATTTTCTAATTAAAAGAGGTAAGATCTGTAAGCTCTGTGCTCTGATAAAGGTAAGAAAGTTCTAGATCTGAAAGCTTTGTGCTCTGTAGAAGCAAGATAAGTGGGAAAAAAATTTGTTTCTAGAACATGGATCTAGGTATTCTTGATAGATTATGTCCTAGCTTGAAAACTAGGGAATTGTTAGATGAAAGAAGGTTTGATATGAATAGATCTAATAAGAATAGTGATAGATATGTTATACCTATGCATAGAAATAATGTTTGGACTAAAAAATGGATGCAGGATCCTAGAAAGAATTTGTTGCAGATTGGCCCCTATGATCCTGGTGTGAAGTATAGAAGAGGTTGGGGATCAATTACAAGAAAGAGAGGATTAACCCTTTGTTACAGTTGCAGAAAATCGGGACATCTAGCTAAGGAATGCCCTGGTGGAGGACCTAGTTGTCTTTGTTGCAAAGCTCTAGATCATGAAGTATTGGATTGCCCCAGAATGATTGTTAGGCTCAAAGGAATGAATCTGAATCCTAAGGCAGCTTTAGAGATAGCAGAACCTCAGAAAGAATCAGAGAAAGTATTAATTCAGATGAAAGAAACCCTGAATGAACATCGACATGTCAGATTATCAGAGATCTTTAAAGAAAAAGAATGCATCGAAGTAAGGATAGGGGACTTCGACATTGATTGTGTTCTAGATGAGGAAACACAGATGAATATCATGACCGAGAGAACGTGGGAAGCTATAGGGAAGCCTGCCATGATCCCTTCACTAGGAGGAATAGGACTCTTCAAAGGAAAATTGGTAAACCTATGTGGAAGGCTTACTCAGATATCTACGAATGTTAATGGAACTTTGACTGAAGAAGATTTTGAGATTATTAAATTTATTGAGGACAGCGCCCTGTTTGCTATGTTACTTGGAAAACCTTGGATTGACAGAGATCAAGTTAGACAGAAGGAAAAAACAGAAGTTTTGGAACAGAAGAAACAGAAGTTTTGCAATAGAAGAAACAAGAATTAAAAGATTTTATGACCAAGAAGATTGCACAATTGATTGAAGAACAGAAGAATAGATTGAAGCTCCTTGACACTAGAGACCCCAATTTTGAAGCTGAAAGAATGTCAGAAGGCTCGTAGAAGATTGAAGCACCTGTCCCAGAGAAAGAAGAATTATTATCCCGGAGAGAATCTCAACAACGCACAGTGACTATGCTAAAAGAAGATAGGAATCAAAACGGAAAAAGGCAGACCGAGTTGAAGATTACTGGGAAGAAGGCTAGAAAGTTAAGTAAGAAGAGGGTGAAGATTGAAAATTTATAGGAGATTCCAGATGGAACATCCCAGAAAGAAAACTTGCAGAATTTGAGCTTCGTCGGGATATCAAAACAACGACCTATGGCACTTCACCATGGAGAAGCAATATAATCGTTGGACCGATATACCCATTTGACTTCCGCCACGAACGAACAGAAAAGCATTAAAGGATCACCACCAGACCGTTGGACCTTGCCATAATGGACAGATCAACATTAATGGAGCTTTATACCCGTTGCAAACAGACCGTTGCCAAATTTCTTATTTAGCTTGTCGTGCCATGCTTGAAGAACACTTTTTCCAACTGAGAATTCGAAGCCCGCAGTACTAGTGATTGTATACATTGGTCATTGTGATCTAATTTTTCATCCTAGTGTAGTATCTGAGATCATTGTGACCCCGATTAGTTTTCCCGAGCGTGTATGTCTGATGAGCTCACCGCAGTTGAAGAATTCATCACAGAGGTCCTCCTTGATTTAATGACTGAGAGAGTCATGTTGGAAAGAGGGATGTCCACTAGAGTCCAAGCATCATCGACAAGAGGAGTAGCATCTTCTCCATCCACTGCTCGAGCTAGACCGTCCCGACAAGTCGATGAGAAGCGAACGAAGCATAAGGATGATCTTGTGAATGCTAAAATGATTCCGAGCATTTTGCCCGCTTACCTACCCCCTCTGCGTGGTGAAATAAACCGTGACAATGTGCCCTGAGAATTCAAGTATGCTATGATCACTGTGTACCTGTTGAAAGGGGTGCACGCAATTCATGTCGATCAGGACAAGCTCGTAGCGTTGAATTTTAGCGACTTCAACCTCGGCAACAGGAAAGTCTACAATATGCTCACCCCGTACAAGTATCTAACGAAGATGAAGGGAAAGAACTCGAAGATCGTCCCACAGTCTTGGACCCATAACCTCACGCAATCAACATTATTGAATGTCATGAAGATCCCGTACTTTGGCAAGCACCAGGAGGCGAATTTGTGCGTAAAGTTTCCTATGTCTTGCTATCACGGAGGCTACTTGTGGTATAACCGCCATGTCAAAATGGATCCGACCTTGATTAATCGGATCACATGACTCAGCATGCAGGGCCCTGACCCACAGGATTTTTATCCTGGAAAGACCACAGACAGAGCGCTAGCAGCGAAGATCAAAGAAACCTATGGCGATGTCGATAAGGGCATGCGAGGCTACAAGGTAGCCTCTATTCATAGCGGCGCAGTGCACCATTCCTATCAATTGATCACAGGCAAGCTAGTCCGCAAGAACCGGCCCACCCAAGTAACTGGATTTGTAGTCGATCTCACAGGGAAGTGCGCAGAAGGACTTCAAATGAATTGGGCAAAGTACTTGGTGAATCAGCTTGAATTAGATTGTAGGGAAGCGCTAGACCAAGGGTATGAGTTCAATTTCAGTTGACTTCTCATATTGATCGCCTTCATAGCATGGGAGATGCCAGAGGGTGCCACTTTCCCAGAGACCGAGCCATTTGAACCTTTGGTTGCGAGGTTTAGTACCCTGTGGTACTCCATCGATATGAGCAAGCAATGGCAGTCGAATTTTGTCTTCCACGTATACTACAACCAACTGAAGACCGCCATCCAGGCTACGCCTTGCATTACCCCAAAAACGCTCCACAGATTTAGACCCTTAATGAAGTTCAACGCGGATCGCTACTTCATTTATATAACAGTGCGAACTGATGAACACAAGCAACAGTTGCAGTCTTATTACAAGTTGACCGAGGAAGACATCGAAGAGATCATCAAGGATTGGTCAGCCGACCTTCTCATTCCAGCGAACCCCGTAGAGCTGTTTGATATTGATAGCCCAGAGACTATACTGGATACACCAGGACCAAGCAAAATGAAGAAGCCTGAAGAGGTTCACGAAGTAGACAATGCATCTGTAAGGACTGCCTCTATCACACCAGACGAAGGAGGTGATAGAGAAGAGATAGAAGGCGCAGAAATTGAACAACAGAAAGGAGAATTACCACCGCCTAGGGATGAAGAAGACTCATCGAAGAAACGGAAGGTCTCACCTCTAAAATATTCCTCCCAAAAGAAACCTAGAACCCTTGTAACCAAGATGTGAACTACCCTCACGTTGGATGACTTTGATTTCATCATTGCAGCGGTAAATTATGCTTCAAAGGAGATAATAGAGAAGCAGGAGAATATGTATAACCGTATAGAGATTGAAATCCAAGGACTGTAGCAGGCACTCCAGTCTAGTCGCGCAGTCTCCATTGCGCCTCTACCAGCAGGGACAGTAGAACCAGGAGATGAGCCACCTCAATTTCATCGGATTGTTGATATGGTCAAAGCTTGCCTTCGACAAGCTCAAGAAGACACATCACAAGCCACCCAGGCTTTGACACAGGTACAGGGAATACTTGTCAAGCAGAACAGTGTTGTCGAACGAGAAAAACTTGCTCTTCAAGTACAATGGGACAAAGAGAAAGCAGAGCTATGGCAAAGCAAGGAACAGTTTCTCGTAGAGCATCTTGAAGTCAAGGAACTAGTCAATAGAGCACTCTGCTCTGTGACTATTATCAAAGTACAGGCTGAAGAGAGAATTCCACAGCAGGTGGCATAGCTTGAAGAAGTTATACAAAATCTTCAGCAGGGCATTGCCGATCTAGAACTCTGTGTTGTGCCCGAGACCCCTCAAGAGATAAGAGACCAGCGAGAAGAAACTGCTCGCAGTGCAGTTGAATGATTGAAATATCCTGCCTTGGAGTGAAAGCATCTCAGTAACTAGAGTGCCCAGACTTATGAGAACCTTACAAAGAATCTGGAGTTACAGGAACTAGAATCGCAGCTCCAGGAAGCAAAGCAGCATGTGGATACATTACAAGCGTAGCTGAAGGCTCTGTCTGCAGTGGATAGAATGAAAAGATCTCATGAACAACGCACAACTCAGTAGCAGATACATATGATCCAGAGCAAAGTGATAGAAATCACTCAGCGAATCCAACTGGTGCAAGACAAGGCATGCATGTTATTTTTTGAGATCGAAAGCCAGGGAGCAAAGCTTGAGCAAGTCTTCATCACTGCAGAACAATGCCTGGAAGGACCAGTAAAGGACATAATAATCTTGGCATTCACCCAGCAGGAAGCCACGGTGAAGCAGAAGGTCAAAGAAGCTCGAGCCAAGATCGAGGCTTTCGAAGCAGAATTGCACAGACCAGAGTGACTCGGGATGAGTCACAAGTGAGTATTGGGGGCATGTTGACCCTTGACTAAGTTTTGGGGTAACCTTGGTCATTTTGATCTATTTTGGGACTTTGACAGCTAGTCGAAGAAGGAGCGCCAAGCGAAGCAAAGATCATGGGATCTCAGTCCACTTTTGGGCCTCTTTTAGGGTTTTGGGTTAATATAATGGGAAAGGGATGTCGGCTCATGGGTTTACCCATGCTTAGGCCCACTTTTGTAATGTATAAATAGATACTTAGGCAATGTAAGAATGGTTGATGGCTTAGTGCTAGTAGTTAGATCTGTGTGATTGGATGTGGATTGTAAATTCTCTATGCATGATTGTAAGAGGCTTGCAGAGCTAAGTGCTAGTTGTTGTAAGAGGTTGTAGAAGGATTTGTGCTGAAGTACAAGGAAGAAGGATCTAGCGAGCTGCGTGGATCTTCTGTCCTATGCGAAGTAAGGGTTTTGAGTAGCTTTGGGTTGTAATCGATTGAAGACACTAATAAATAAGAAGAGTTGGTGGACGTAGCCCCAGGGAGGGGGTGAACCACGTAAATCTGTGTATTATGCTTTGTGTTGTGATTTGATGCATTTATCTCTTCTGTTGCTAAGTGCTTTGATATATTTAGATAGATCTACTTAGGCTTCGTGCTTCTTAGATGTGTATGAATGTTAGATCTGATGTGTATGAAGATGCTTAGTGCTGATCTACTGGATCTGATCTATTTTACTGTTGCTAAGTGATGAAATATCTTAGATCTAAGTGAATGTTGCGATGCTCTGTGTTATCTGCGAAGTATAAGAAGGGTTAAATATTGATGAATAATCGATGCTAAGTGCACTATAAGGATAGAATCATAGATATGTGTCTCAGCTAAGGTTGCAGACACCTGAGTCTTGCAACCACCCCTGCATCTACCTTGGGTGAGAATTCATCTGCTTCGCAGGTGTTGTCGAAAGGGTCGATAGTTAGGGCTTTGTTGGTGCGCTCTTGAGCGTTAAACCCTGGGTCTTCCCCTATGCCAACACAAACCCTACACTAGAAAGCTACATGTTGATAGTTGAGATTGTGTCCAAATGTAGTCTTTTTCTACCAACTTCATCTATGTCAGGAAGCCTTTGTTGAAGTCCATATCCACACATATGCGACATATATATTTGTGTGTTTTCTTTGTGTTTTTACACTCCTAAAATAGGATTTTCCAAAATATTTTTTCATCTCTTGAGTCTTCCAATGAATCAAATCGGTGAGACTAAAAACGAAGACTGGGCATTCTTACCCAAGCTGGAGTGGAGGAATGTGAGGAGGGATCAAGTTTTTGGTCCACGATTTCATGAATATCTTTGTTTTTTCTTAGAACCATGGGTAAGAGCATATGAGAGCAATTTTGAGGTCTAAAATGGGCCTCCTAAGGAAAATAATAAAATTATAGTTAAAATAATAAAATAAATGTTATGAACTTTCAAAGGGAAAGAAAGAAAAAAATTAACATGTTTACATTATAGGTTTACTCAAATTTCAAATGTAGGAACTCATTGGATGCAGAATTAAATTATGCATCCAACGAGTACCCACTTTGCATACTTTTGATAGACCTGTGGTGAGATAAACTAGAAATATATGAAAAAGCGTATTTATTTTCAAAGAAACACGTTGTTTTCATGTCTGTCTAGTTTATCTCATTGCGGGCCTATCAAAAGCATGCAGATTGGGTGCTTGTTAGATGTTGAATATAATTATGCACCCAACGAGTGCCTACACTTGAAATTTGAGTAAACCTATAAGGAGATAAGTCAAAAATACAATTAAAAAAAATAGTTTTTTTTTCCTCCAAAACTATTTACCCTTATGGTTGACATCATCATCTTGAATCCTATTAGTTCTTTTAAAGTTGATGTTGATAGCACATTTTTTTTTGTGACGCTCACTTTTTACCTCAAAAATTTTATAGTGTTTAAGGATGATATGTCTATCTTCTTTCATATATAATTCACCTATAGTGAAACCTTTGGCACACAGTTAGATAAAACCTTCTCCCTTTATTTTTTGCTTTCCATATTGTTGAGATTTAACCATGTAGATCTAATATTTTTAGCCACATGCCATAAATCAATATATGAATCCATTATCTTTAAGAAGTTTGAACGTTCCATTGCATCTGCTACAATTGGGGTGGATGGTTTTGAGGCTTCATTTACCTTTTTTACTTGTTAGATGTCATTTGTTGCCATCAAGTTGCACCCCCCAGATTTCTTTACAGGGGTTCATCTTTGAAAGAGAGCCTTGGATCTATCATGAAAGGAGGCGTAGAACTAGATGGTTGGACACTAAGCGGGATCGAGGGTCCATCGATAGGGGCACATGTCATATCCATCTTTATATTAGACGCAAGTAAGGAGGGACTTGCAGTAGCAACAATTGTGGAAAGGATCTAAATCCCAACAACATCAGAGAAGTAGCTAACAACTTTGGTTGGGAGCAAGGAGGAAAACAGGGTCTCCATTGGATGGACGAAGCACTCTATAGTAAAAGTTAAGGAGGTGGTCATAGAGGTCGTAACAATGATGACTTAATCAAGATAAAATTTTGGCCACCTCTCAAAGAGCTTCAACTTTTCCCTTCATACAAAGAGAACTTTTAACCAATAAACATTTTACACCTAATCTTTTAAATACCACTCTATACTTAATACATGATATTTAATAAACATCCTAAAAGTTCAAATTAATTTATGTTAAAATAATAAAAAAAATTCCAATAGAAAATTTGCTCAAATTATATAAGTGAATATATTTTTTTACATCTTCTTGTCCATAACATGAAATCCAGTAAGAGACTATACAGGATGTACCTAAGAAGTCAAAACAAATAATATCCGGAAATAGCATTCCTTATAAGTCACAGAGGACTAGTATTTCAAAATGAGATTCTACATAACCACAATACTAGATCAAATGGGAAACATCTGACTATATATTCCCAGATCTATATGATAAAAGTCCAAAAATAGAATAAGCATGTTCAAAATACAAACATATAGAAATTTTGTCAAAAAAGGATGAGTTTTCTCTTGGGACCTTCAGTCCCGTTTTCCCACTTGTAATATGTAATTATGCCTTCAGGTTCCTGTAAAGCTTGTTTAGATAGATGATTTGCCTCCTTATTAAATTCCCTGAAAATGTGTTGGAAACTAATTTCTTGAAAGTTTTTTATTAATTCCTTTGTTCTAAGATTCCATCCTTCAATAGCACTAGCCTGGAGTCTTCCTCTATTGGTTAGCCATTCTATAACTAACTTAGAGTCTCCCAGAACCTGAATTTTTTGAAGAGACAAAAGTGTAGCCAGTTTGAGATTTGCCCATACTCCCAGTAGTTCTACCCTTGTATTGGATCCTTCCCCACAATTGAAAACTCATCTATACACTAATAAATCTAGAGTTTTGATAACCCCCCACCCGGGTCCACACTGCTTGCCACCTAATTGTGTTTCCCCGTCAAAACATGCAGTAGTAGTATCAACAAGATGACAAATCAAACAAGCTCTTAAAGGGATAAGTTTTTGCGATGTCGAGTGTCTTTTAAGTGATTCGAGAGTCTTGATAACCATAGAGAGAACTGAAGGAGAAGTATTCTCGAATATATCTTTGTTCCTCTCTATCCAAATACACCAGCAAGTAAGGGCAGCTAGAATAGAGGAGACAAACTTGTCCTCTGTCCAAGAGTTAAAACAATCAGATTCCCAATTTTTTTTATACTTCTGAATAGTTTTTATTCTTTCCCAAACCAATTTGGTGAAATTGCAATGTATGAATAGATGGTTAATACCTCTAGTGTTATGTTTGCACAATTAGCAGCGGCTTGGGCCCTCCCAGCCTTTTTGTTGAAGTATATCCCATGTTAATATTTTGTTTTCAATTGCCAACCATATAAACAATTTGATCTTGAGTTGCATGTCCCATTTCCAGATATTAAACCTCCATCCACCATAACTCGGGAACCTCTGGGTAGATATGAGAGCCATATAAGATTTTTAATAGTAAGAGACCCCAAAGTATCACCTCCAGTCCACATCAGTTCATCATCTTTTTCATGGATGGAGGCTCCTGCACCAATAAGAGCGATATGAAAATGATCCCATTATGTTGCCAGCTCACTTGTAACACCCAGCTCGTTGCTACTGATCCAGTTGGTTGTAAGGGAGAAATGATCTGAGTGCCCTTTGGCTTGGGAGAGAACTATAATCTTTTTCTGCCTTAATTGAGTGATAAGAGCCTGTGAGAGAAAAGATCTATCTCCCAACCCCAAGATTTTGTCTCTAACGAGAATAATAAGATGGCCCGATCTGGGGATCCAACTTAGCCACTGAGTGATCAAGTGGACCGATTTAATAAGATTGTTCTAGATTCTTGATGCCGCAAATTGTTTGAAGGTGGCCAACCTAAACCAATTTATGACAGTGGTAAAGGGAAGATATTTATCCTTAATAACATTGTACCAAATTCCATCCCGAGTTAATACTTGCCAGAGTGTGTTAGCTGTCAGAGCTTTGTTGAAGTGGAATAAATTGAGAAAACCCCATCCACCGCACTTATTTGGTTTGGATAGAGATTCACACCTGCATAGATGGAAATGTTGAGTTTCACTATTACCATTCCATAGAAAAATAAACATAATTTTCTAAATCTTGTTTAAAACTGAGCGGGGGATGGTCTCCAACGACATCCAATAAACCGGTTGACTCTCCAATACCGATTTTATCAAAATATATCGACCACCTATTGTACCACAGTCCAATTTTTTTCTCCATATTGGCCAACAACCAGCGCCAATCTTCAACTTTGTACACCCCAGTCTTTATATAATAACCAAGATATTTGAAACCTATAGCTAGATCTGTCAATGTAAATGGGAGAAAGGACTTGAATGGGGTTAGGTCCACTTCCGATAACCCCTCATAAAGAACAGTTGTTTTGGAATCATTAACCTGGAGAACCGAAGCTTTATAGAACAATTTGATGATTCTATCAATTTCCAACCATTCTTGAAGTGTGGCATTGGTCATGATTAATACATCATCCACAAAGAATAAGTGTAGAATTTGTATCATTCTAGACACCTTAATACCCTGCTAGTTTTCCTTCCCCTTTGCTTTCCTTTAATAAAAGGCTAAGACCCTCCATAACCAAAATAAATAACACAGGGGATAAAGGGAACCCTTGGCGTAAACCTCTGCCACTTCTGAAAAATAGGTAGCCTCTCCATTAAGTAATATAGCAAAGGAGGAGAAAACGACACAACTCATAATCCAATTGGTCGTCTGAATACCAAAGCCCACTTGTATTAAAATCGTCCTTAACAAATCTCAATCTATGCAATCGTATGCTTTCCGCAAATCCAACTTCAAAACAAGGGATTTTAATTTCTTTTTTTTTTATGCTATGGAGGCACTCATGTGTTGTTCCAATGGCATCTTGTATCTGCCTACCTTTCAAAAATCCCAAATGTTCTGCTGAGAGTGATCTGGAAAGGATAGGTTTTATCTGATTAGCAATGATTTTTGAAATCAATTTGTAGCAGAGGTTACATAACGATATTGGCCTAAAATCCCCAAAGGTAGTTGGCTTATTCACTTTTGGTATAATGGCTAAGAACGTAGAATTTAGGCTCCTAGGAATAAATCATTTCAATCTTGATTCCTGAACCATCTCTAAGAGGTCCTCCCCTACCAAATCAAATAAGTGAGTGAAAAACTCAACAGTCCAGCCATCGGGCCCTAGACTTTTATCTTTTTTGAACAGAGATAAAACTTCTTTCAATTCACCCAAGTTAACTGGACCAAGCAGTGATCTTGCTTCTTCAACAGTAACCAGCCTGGAGAATAGACCAACAACTTTGACTTGAACAGTTGTGGAAGGAAGGCCCAGAGCCTTGAGAAAAAAATTGAAATAATTTATCACCTCCTCTTTTAATTCTCCCTGACCAGTGTGCATAGACCTAGTTTCATTTGAATCTCCCAAACATGTTTCTGATTCCTCTTGTAATTAGCAAAATGGTGAACAAACTTTGTGTTTTGGTCACCGCTTTGGATCCAAATTGCCCTGCTGCGTTGTCTCCACAGTTCTTCCTTCGCTTTTAATATGAAACAAGAAAGAAATAACATACTTACTTAAAAAGAGTATCAAAGTTAATAAATATTCACTTCACAAATTGTTTATTTTTGAATGCATTCATTTACTTTTAGATAGTATTTAAAAATGTACACTATATAAAAGTATACATATACTTTCTAGCTTCAGCCTTGGATGTCAAGAATTCGAGCCTTGAGCAGGAATTTTGTTCAGATAAAGGCTCAACATATATATAGGATATTCAATAAGGAAGCGGATAAGTTGTCGAAGAAAACTCTTCTCTTAGAAGAAGATGGAATATTTTTTGTTGAAGATCATGATGGACACACAGGAAATTATGAAAGATTGGAATTTTAAAAATCTGAAAAGTGAAATAGGCAATTGTTTCTATATGTAATGCTGATCTGGAACTTTATTTTCCAAGGAAAGGTGGCAAGTAATGAATTGTCTTTTTTGAACTGAATATAAAATGTAAAAGATTAACAGTGAAGAGCTTTTGTATAAATCATGACTGTTTCAAATGATAAATTTAAATGTAAATCTGGTTCAAAAATTTTATATTTACTAATATAAGTTTTTTTACTTTATTGAAAAAAGTATAATTATTTATATAAATGAGTATAAATAATATTTGCCCAAGAGGGAAAATCTTCAATAGTTTATCACTCATATTTCCAACTTACCTTTTTGCAATAAATGATATTTTCATTTTTCCCAGGTTTAATAAAATGATAAACATATACTTTACTAAAATGAAAGAGAGCGGAGTTATGTGTGAAATGAAGTGCCATTATTTGATTTTAGTTATGTATTAAATGAAGTGTCATTCTTTTAGTTGGGCATGGTACCACGACAATAAAGTTATACACCAAACAAAAGGATTAATAGCTGAAGCATACGCATAACATATACAAAGAGACATAAGTACACTCAAGGTATTAAAGTCAAAGTTTCAAAATTCTATGTACATGTTTTAGTATTGTTATATATTTCGTGTAAATACACTTCACAAAACATCAAAATGATATTTCTGTTAGTCTAAATTTCAGTGGGCTTATAATGGGTCGACGGATTCTTATTCTTTTTCTTTTTAATAATTGTGGCGTCTTTAATGCGCAATCTCTATCTCTTTTGTGGGGTCTTTAATGCCCATCTATATCTCTTTTTTTTCTTAGAGTTTTCCATTTCTCTTTCTAAGTTGGTTTATATATATATATATATATAAAGATTCAATGAGAAAATGCATTTCTCAACAAAGTAATAACAACACCACCCCTGTCAATAAATATCTCCATGATCTCCACCAACCACCACTAACTAATAAAGAGTGATGTCGACTTCTTTTGGTGTGTGGGTCCCTTTCTTAACTTTTCCCTAAATCTTCACAGGAATAATAATCATTGTTGATTTGGAAGAGGAAAACCTAACAAACTAAAACATTGCAAAGTCTTTCGAGGGTTTTTCTAGTTCTTACTTCGTGAAGGTCCATAGGGTGGTGGAGGAGATTGAAAGGTATGGAAGGTTGAGATCTTCTAATCTCTTTAACGGGGTATGCCTCATACAATTTTTTATAAAAAGGAAATAATTTGAAAATGATTGAAAGTTTTATTAAATATAATATAAATGTTTATGTTTTATTAAATATGAAAATTTTGAGATCTAAAATAAATTAAAATATTATGAATTTATAATTTTGGGAAGAAAGTATAATTACAAGTCATTTTTTATATTACAATTCATTTAATTATAATTAAATTAAATTAAAAATTATATAAAAGTAAAATTAATAATAAAAAATTTATTAATATAAAAAAAATTGAATAAAAATAAAATTGAGTTTTTAAAAAAATAATTATTATTAAAAAACTAATACCTTTATTTTTAATTAAAATATAAATATAAAATAATTTCTTAATTATAAAATATATTATTTTTATATAATATATTATTTATTAAAATCTAAACCAAATATATAAAGTAATAACTTCTTAATTATATAATATATTATTTATTAGAATCTAAACCAAATATATAAAGTAATAACTTCTTAATTATATAATATATTATTTATTAAAATCTAAACCACTTAATATCCTAAATAATGAAAATCATACTAATAGTAATATGTACAATTAGTATAATATACAAATATCAAATATATAATATCTTATGTTTACATAATATATTATATAATGTGATAATACATAATATATCATATGTTAACTTAATATCTTAAGTAATGAAAATTATACTAATAGTAATATGTAATTAGTATATTATACAAATATCAAATATGTAATATTTTATGTTTGCATAATAAATTATGTAATATGATAATACATAATATATAATTTGTTTGTCGAATATTGTTTTTAGTTTTTGTTGATAGCCTTTATGGCCAATCTGTTCCACAATCTTTGGACAAAGGATATATTTTAATGATATTAGTCTAGATTTCTTAGTGACAAACCATGACCTACCAAATCTTTGGACAAATGATATATTTTAATGTTATTTGTCTAGATTTTTTTAGTGACAAACCATGACCTGCCAACGACCTATATATATATATATATATAATATGTGGATGTGGGTTTATATTCGAGTATTATATTATATATTAATAATAATAATAATTTATTTTTAAGGTCACGGCCAAGCGATTTGACTGGTAAAGTCTACAAATGTATACATACCCTACATTCTTTACCCCCTCTGGATTTAAACCTGTGACCTTTTAAAAGGAAACACATGTTCTTAACCATTAGGCCCACTCAGGTTGTATCATGAGTTAATATGTAATATGTAATATATAATATATAATATTCATAAATATTAAGCAAGTTGACTTATTTCTTTTTTGAATTTTTAGTATTGAATATAGTGTGATTAATATATGAATTGGTAATATTACTTTATTTTATATATATATTTAAAATTAAAGTATTTTATTTAAGAATATATTTATATCATATTCAAAAATATTTAAAATTAAAGTATTTTATTTATGATTATATTTATATCATATTCAAAAATAATTTATAAGAATGTTTTTAGTATGAGTATTTTATTTAACACTATTATATTTGATTATGGGTTTTTATTCACCATTTATAATGTGACAAACAAGTGTTTTTAACTCAAACAATGTCAATTTATCATAACGAAGGATGTTATCTTCTAAAATGTAAATGAATTTTTTTAAGTTGATTTTGATAATACATTTTTTGTTTTGAGGTCCATTTTAGACTTTAAAATTCTCCTAATTAATAACAAACTTCCATAGTAAAAAGAAAATGAAGCCATTGCTCACAAGATTGGTAAAAACTCTATGTAATTGCTACATGATTCGGCCCAACTCTTCATATGAGATCCAAGTGATTCTTTCAAACCCTTACCTTCCCAATAAACCAAATATTCTTTCATTTTGCAACTTTGAGTTCTACCTACAACTATTTCCTTGAGTATTTATGTAATTTCCTCTTTTTCCTTCTTTGGGATATCCTCCTTCCAATGAACAACATATTCACATTCATCCACAACACCCTCATGGTACGCACACAAATGTGCCACATTGAATGTTGGAAAGATATCCAATCCTTCAAGTAATTCCATTGCATACATATTATTCAAAATTTTCTTTGATTTCTTACAAGGTCCTATGTTATTCATTTTTGTTTGTTATATGTTCCTTTTGGGACCTTTTTCTCACAAATGCCCTAACAAAAAGTCTCCTTGTTCAAATTTTCACAGTCGCCCTTTCTTTTAATCCCTTTGCTTTTATCCTCAATTGCTCTATTGTAACTATCGCTTCACATGTGTAAGCATGCTCGTCAAATTTATCACTCCTCTTGTTAACCTACCATTCACACTCTAGAAATGACTATTTCTTATAGACCTGTGTACCAAATTTTTGTATGCAAACTCCACTTTGTGTCAACACCAAATCCTATTGTCTTGGTGTTTTTCTCCCATTGGACATCTCAACAGATTTCCAAGGCTTCTTAGTAACTACCTCGGTTTGCCTATTATCTGTGAATGCTATGGAGAATTGAATTGCTACTTTATGTGACCAATAAACTTATTGTCCCTATCTAAGGTTGTGTTCACTGGAAAACCATGCAAACAAACTATTTCTCTAGAGAATAGAACAACTATATTCATTGTATCACTAGTTTTCTTGCAAGAAATGAAATGTGTTATTTTCAAGAATCTATATATAACTACAAATATATAATCATTACCTCATGGATTCTTGGGAATCCCAATACAACATCCATGTTAATATCTTCCCATAACACTTTTAGCACCAAGAGTGGCTCGTACAATGTGGTATTTTGATGTTTCCCCTTTGCACACTGGAAAACTCTGTGTTATTTTCAACCCATGTATTCACATCTCTAGCAATTGCAAGCCAATAGTAATTCTCTTCCACTATTGCTTGGGTCTTGTTCAATCTAAACGTCCACTTAAGCAGCCATTATGCAATGCTCTTGTGAGGTTATCCCTCTTTGGTCCTCTTGGAATGCCCAAATATTGTTTTCTTAAAAGAAATCCTTCTTGGATAAAGAAATCCAAGAATGGAGTTCAATGTTCCATGGTTCTTAAGTGGAACCCTTCCACACTTTAACAAAATCTGCATATGTTTCATACATATTCTTCATCTTATTTAATGCTACCATCTCCACAATGATGGAAGTCAACGGTGTTGTCCTTCTACTCAAGGTGCCAACGACTTGGTTCAACCCTTTGATTTTATGCATCAATGTACATGAGTAACGTTGTAGGTATTTAACCCATTTCATGAGCCATTGACTTAGCGTTGCTTCATTATTAATGTATTGCAAACTTGATGATCAATGAAAAAGAAAAACTCTTTGGACACCTGATCCGAATTATTTTCGGAAAGAATTGAAAGAAAAGATATTACAATGAAATACACATAAAAATTGCCAGACATAGAGAAATACAACAGTACACGATTTCTATTAATGAAAGAAATGTACAGAGACTGTAAAAATACAAAGTGCAAGACTCGCTAGAATGGTGGCAACTTTATCTCTGAGAAGAGATGTGACGGTTACGCTCATTCGCAAGAAGATGATTATAATGAGGCTCTGAAGGGATTTTTATGATAAAAATAAATTCCAAAACCCTAGACATCCAAAAACCTAACCCTAGGAGATGAAGTGTCAAAAATCATGTGGGGCCCATTGGGGTAAGTTAATACATTAACTTCCCAGGGTCGTAACTTTTGCATACGATCTTCGTTTTAGGCGTGTGATAGCCCATTGGAAAGGTATTTTCGAGAACTATGCATTATGCCATCAAATTTTGACTTTATCTACATTTTGACTATGGAAAGCCAAGAAAACAATGTTTAGAGCCCCAAAACGGCCCTAGAAGTACAGAAAAATGTACTGACATGAAAACTTCCAAAATAAGTCGATTGGAATAGGTGGGAGGCCACCAATATCCACCTATATGTTATGTAGGGATTCATGACATCCCCATAAGTGCAAAACCCATAATTACAAATAAATGTCTTCATTACAGAGAAACGTTTTGAACTGAAAATTGTCCAGATGAGTTAGTTGGAATTTGGAACAGGTGGGTGGCCACCAATATCCACCTAGATCAACACCAAGTAGTGCCTCTGCTTCTTCAATCACCAAATGATGGCATACAATTCCTTATTATAAACAAAAAAACTTATTCTTTGCATCATTTAACTTACCACTAAACAATGCAATTGGCCTACCTTCCTGGCTAAGCACAATCAAATCATTGCTACATCACAATCCACTTGGAACACTTTTTCAAAGTTCTATAAAGTGAACATTGACTTCTTGGTTACCTTCTACTTCAACAACTCAAACCCTCTTTGGGTTGTTGCATTCCATTAGAACTTTCTCTTCTTTGTGCATGTTGTTAGTAACACATGGATACCACTAAAAATTTAAATAAACTTCGTGTAGAAGCTAGCTAGACCATGAAATCTACCTACCTCAATGTACTCTTTGAATTGGCGACTCAACAATGCCTCTCATCCTTTTCAAAACTATGTTCAACCCAACAGGAGATATCATTAATCCCAAGTACGATAGTTCTCTCTTCATAAAAGAACACTTCTATGGATTTATTCATAGTTTCCCCTTCAACCACTCTAGCGCTTTCCTCATGTTCTCTTATTTTGTTTTGCTTAAAATTAGTATATCATCCAAATACACAACTAAGGAATTTACCCAAGTAAGTTTTTAATGCTTCAATCATCAACCTCGTGAAATTGTTAGATGCATTCGTTAATGCAAATGGCATTACCGACCATTCATAAAGCTCTAATTTCATATTGAGGGCGATCTTCCACTCATAACCTTCAATGACTCTGATTTAGTGACACCCACTCTTCAAATCAATCATGGTGAAGTACTTCGCTCCACTCAAACAATGTTCAAGTCATCCATCCTTGGCAATGGGAACCAATACTCATTGGTGATTTTGTTGATGGCCCTTAAATATGTGCATGCCTTTCACTCTCCTTCTTTGTTTAGTGCTAGTACAATAGGGACTGCATAAGGACTCAAGCTTCCTTTTATCAAAGCTTAGTCTAATGGCTCCTAAACTTGCCTATTAATCTCCTCACTTTCAATAGGAGTCAAGCCATGAGATGATTGTTTTGACAAACTCAAACCAATATGATAGGATATTGATCTATAAACTACTGTGGATATTCCAATGGATATTTCATCACAATGGATCTAATAAAACACATAAATATTTACTATGAAGGTTAATTTCCTCTGGATCTTAGATTCTTTAATTTATGTTTTTCTTCTTAAAATGTATGAAATAGTTCAAATGTGAAAAATAGAGAACATAAATAAATACTCACACACCATCCACAAATAAACACAATATATGACCTGGGAAATCCAATACGAGAAAAAACCCAGCTAGAAGGTGAGGTTGCTTTGCTCTCTTTTCTTCAAATGCAAGTACAAAGAAAGAGGCACTCTTTGTGGAGTTGTCTTTGACACTGTGGCCTATATGGCTACTATAGGATCTATCCTCCTCTATTGTGCTCACAAAAATACCACTCTTAGTTTTTATTCTCAGCTATGGAACAAGATACAGTGCAAAAGAATGAAAACCCCCTCTCCTCATAGTGGCCTGGTATTTAACATAGCCTGATAGTCGTCTAGGGTTAGGGTATTGACTTCCTTAACCCTCAATTAGTGATTAGGTTTGGACCTTCTATAATGTTCTAGAAAATACACTACATGGATAACCTCACACATTGAAGTAATGGGGTTTGACATGGCATCCACTCATACCATAGTGATCAATACTGTAGGTCAACTTGTGGGAGGCATAACTTCCGCATATGAACTCCAATTGAAGTGATTCTTACATCATTGGAAAGGTCTCGGTGTGTAGGATATGGATGGTGGCTCTATAGTAATTTTTGGACCATAAAAAGTGTTGTTTTATGCCTCAAAATGTCTCTGGAATATTTCAAATGATTTTTTGGATCCAAATTTCCAAATAAGGACCAGTCGTTAAAATGGCTCTGCAAGTTGATTCCTCCTTTTTTTTACCCATAATGCATCGATATAGATGAAAAATAATATAATGATCCAATTTGGATGAGATATATTCCTCATAGGGGTAATCTCCTTGGAAGTTCATCTTATATGACTTGTTTAAACTTTGTCAACAATGCGACCTTCACTGGGATCTTGTCACCTCACCCTTCTCCAATTTAGATTTGGCATTCTTTGGAAAAATTGCAAGACAACGTTTTACCCTCTTTTACTCATGTAAAACCTCATTTATTGTACATAACATCACTCTACCATTGTTGACAATTGTTGATGTAGATATTGTTGTTGTCCCTTTTTCCTATTTCACGGGGAGTAAATAAACCTTTTTCTTCCCTTCTCCAACAAAAAGGTATTCTTTAGCCCATCATCATGAACAACGTTCTAGTGAATTTGCCATAGTATACAAAATGAAATGTAATAGTAATACATTGGCACAATATTGCATAGAACTTCATCATGGTAATTCCTTGGGTGGAGATTTACCAAGAACTATGCCAAAATAGTGAGATGATGTCTCTTTTGAAACCACAAGACTTTATATGAATTCAAGTGAGGTATGCAATTCAGATTGAGCTTTTGAGTGACCTCTGTAAACACTAATTCTCGTCATTAGCACCATCTACAATAAGTGAACATCACTTACCTTCAATCTTGCACTTAGTTTTGAAGATTGCTTTCCATTGCTCAAGTTCTTTCTCCTCACGGTATCACTTTGATTTCAACAACACTCTCTAGAACATTTGAATAGTCTTCCAGATTCATTATGTTCAGAAAAAAATTGTTGACGTTTCAGACATGTGATACACAGTCTGTCATCAGGACCAAAAAATGGATTGTTAAGAACCTACAAAGAGAGAGAAACATAGATGCAAAAACCACCAAGAAAGACATCAGTCAATTAATAATAGTAAAATAACCCTAGAGGTAGAAAACCATAAACTACCAAACGTTGGCCAAGATGAAATAAAATAAAAACCAGAAAAAACAAAAAACAAAGTAGAAACCAGAAGTAAAGGAAATAAACCATAAGATAACTAAACATGAAAAAAGAAGAGAAAGATAAAAAACATAAAACTAAGAAAAGAAAATATAAAGTAAACACTTAAACTAATCAAAGAACATACAAATATTAAAGGGAAAGGAGATAAAATCAAAAGAAAAAAAAAACAATAAACTAAAAAAATGTAAACTAGATTGATCGAACCAAAACAAGAACAAGAGAAAGAAAAAGAAAAACCATAAAAGAAAGAAAAAAGAAAAATAAGAAAGCCAAAGATTAAAGTCGAAAGAAAAACAAGGCGAGGAGCAGGAGGAGAGAAAACCAACACAAAGACTAAGAAAAAGAAATGTTAGATCGATTATTACTCTGAAGAATAGGAAGCCAAGCTCTACTTAGCTAAAGGCCATCATCCATATTAAGGCAACTGTTTTCCTTCATGATTTCCATGGCCTCCCTAACATGTCTTTTGGATAAGTGATCAACTCTAGCCATAATCTTTGCATCCTCGATGCATATATGATGCTTCGTTCTCATAGAGTGTTCAACCAAAGATGAATACTTTTCACGATTATGATTAATTGTTCCTTTATGTTTTGAATCTACATCTCTCTCTCTTTGTTGATTCTTAACGATCTATTTTTTGGTCTTGATGATGGACTCTGTATCGCAGGTCCGGGATGTTGACAAATTGTTTCTGAATATAGTGAATCTAAAAGACTATTCAACCAAACTAAGTGATCAACTCTAGCCAGCAAAGAGAGAGAGACATAGATGCAAAAACCACCAAGAAAGACGTTGATTAATTCATAATAGTAAAATGGAATGTTAAGAACTAGCAGAGAGAGAGAGAGAGAGAGAGAGAGAGAGAGAGAGAGAGATGCAAAAACAACCAAGAAAGACGTTGGTTAATTAATAATAGTAAAATAACCCTAGAGGTAGAAAACCATAAACTACCAAATGTTAGTGAGGATAAATGAAAATAAAAACTAGAAAAAACAAAAAAACAAAGGAGAAACCATAAGCAAAGGAAATAAACCACAAGATAATTAAACATGAAAACATAAGAGAAAGATAGAAAACACAAAACTAAAAAAAGAAAATGAAACAAAAAGAAAATATGAAGTAAACTCTTAAACTAATCGAAGAACACAAAATTGTTAAAGGGAAAGAGGATAAAATCAAAAGAAAAAAAATAATAAACTTAAAAAATGTAAACTAGATTGATCAAACCAAAACCAAAACAAGATAAAGCAAAAGAATAATCATGAAAGACAAAAGAAAAGGGCCAAAGAGCAAAGCCAAAAGAAAATATGGTGAGAAGCAGGAGGAGAGCAAACCAACGCAGAGATTAAGCTAAATAAATTTTAGATCGATTATGACTCTGAAGAATAGGAAGCCAAGCTCTACTTAGTTTAAGGCCATCATCCCTATTAAGACAATTGTTTTCCTTCATGATATCCATGGCCTCCTTAACACGTCTTTTGGATAAGTGATCAACTCTAGCCAGAGTCTTTGCTTCCTCAATGCATATATGATGCTTTGTTCTCATAGAGTGTTCATCCAAAGCTGAAGACTTTTCACAATTATGATTAATTGCTACTTTATGTTTTGCATCTACATCTATCTCTCTCTTTGTTGGTTCTTAACGATCTATTTTCTGATCTTGATGATGGACCGTGTATCGCAGGTCTGAAATGTTGACAAATTGTTTATGAACACATGAACCTAGAAGACTATTCAAACAAATTAACACACCGTTAAAGCTTAAAAGAACATACTCCCTAGAACATGAGGTTTTCTTTGCATTCTCGCTACACTTCATCAATGTTGTCTCCAATAACGGATCCAACGGTTAAATTCTCCAATAACGAATCCAATGGTTGAATTCTCTACTTCATTGAATCTTCCTCCTCCTCTAGGAGTTCCTCAACCTCTAGAGGTTTCATAATTTCCCTTCAATAGTTGGCTCACTATGTTTGTGTTGGTATTTACTCCTTTTCTTCCATTGGGTTGTCCTCTTCCATACATTGCTTTACCTTCGCCTCTCATTCCTCTGCCTTGAGAACTTTGTTGTTTTCTTGTCAAAGTCTCTTTGACCTTTAAGACAAGTTGGTATGACTTTGTGAAACATTGAATTCGAACCATGCTAAGCTCGTCTTGGATATAACATATCAGAGGCCATTGAAATACCTTGCAACGACATCACCACATTGCTCACATTGTGTGGACCTAATGGACAATTGATCAAAAATCTTAGTGTTTTCTTCACCATCATCCTCCTTTTGTCTACATTTTTGTAGTTTCCTGAACAAATTCAACTTGTAGTCCATCAGAGGGAATTTACCCTTCATCGTTACGACCATCTTGTCCCGAGCCCTAATCTTCATATTGCCATTTCTTTAGATGTCTAGTTGTAAATTATCCCACCACAAGTATGCATGCCCTTTTAGCGTGGTGCATGCAAACTTCAATGTCATGGGGTTTAAAATTTACTCAAATCCTAATAACTCCTCCATTTTTCAATCCAATGAATTAATTCCTCTAGGTTTAAGCTCCTAAGTAGGTATATGTTTCCATCTCCGCTCTACCTTTTAGATCTATTCATGTCCTTATAAGTCTCTCCTTGAAGCTTGGACTTCTTTAGAGTCTGCTTGAGGAACTTCTAGTCCCATTCATCATCACTCATGTCACAAAGATATTTTACAATGCCTCTTCTCTCCATTGCTTCCATGAGAACCATCCTAGTAGACATGGCCCTCCATTTTACTAGATATGGCTCTCAACAACTCAATGGTTTCATAAAGATCTTTTGCAATGCCTCTTCTCTCCATTGCTTCCATGAGAACCATCCTAGTAGACATGGCCCTCCATCTTACTAGACATGGCCCTCAACAACTCAATGGTTTCATTAGCATCGCCTTTTCGTTGTCCATGACCTAACATTGGTATTCTCGTGTGTGCCATCTTATCTTATTGTTGCTTGTGAAATTTTTCCTCTCATAATTCTACCCAACAATTCTACATTGTCCATGTATTTTCTTTTATTTATCCATTTCACTAAACCATTCTCTCACACATATAGGTACCAAAACCCACTCTAATACCATCACTAGTCCAAGCCACAAAGGATGGAAATTTATTTTAAAATGTAGAAACCTTGGTGAATCTTACTAATCCTTCATATGCAAACTATAAAATGTTTGCAATATTTTTGTAAAAATATTCAAATTTCTAAAGATTTTATATAGTTTGTATAAAATTTTGAATTTTTAAGGTAAAATAATTCTATCCTATAGAATTTGGGCGAATCATTTTTAGAATAGCCAATATTTTTTGGGAAAAAAACATGGAAAAATAGAGCATGAGCTAAATTTAGCCCCTAAAATCATCCATGCCTACAGAGATAGAATTTGATTTTAGGCAGACAACAAATAGTTGGACACTTATACACAAAGCAAAACACAAGCAGCAAGCCCACTGTAATAAATTAGCACCAAAAGATATATTTTTTTGGGAAAACACATGGAAAAATAGAACATAAACTAAATTTAACCCCTAAAATCATCCATGTCTACAGAAATAGAATTTGATTTTAGGTAGACAACAAATAATTGGACAAATTTAATTGATGTTAGCACCAAAGGATTGTTATAGAGGTGCCTTCGAACTATCTGATGTTGTTGTTACCAACTCTTGGCCGAATTCTTGGCTAAACTTACCATGGATTCTGGGCACTTCTCACCGACTGTGCTATCCCATGGAGCTCACTATACATTAATGTTATGTTGCAAATATAGCTCACTTTGTATTGTTATGAATGCTATACTGTAAAAGAACGGTGCTTATCAATGCTATACCATCAGCGTTTCGACAGAAAGTATTATTGCTACATTGCTTATGGTTTCCTCATTATGTTAAAGTTGCAGAGTAAAATATAAAATGAATATAAATATCTATATATGATTTCACTTTTGAAGTACAGCACAGAATCAGAAAGCCGCGGATTCTTCTAACGATATGTTGATGTATGAGTGGATCGATTCAAATACACATAACATATGTACGGGACCATGGATTACTGCTATGGTTTATTCATTGGTATTGATAATGGAATCTATTTTCTATGATATAAATTAAACAAACTAAATAGAAACACTGTTGGGAATTCCTTTGCCTGTGAGTCCTCCTTTGTGACTTAGATCAGAGGTGTTTGGATAGAGCAAAGTATATGCAACCTTGGCCGGACCACACCTGTTCTTCCACCTCTCTGTGTTTTGGTTTCTCTCTGTTATATTCTTCTCTATCTCCTTCAACTTCGTTCCAAATCGTTTAAATGCCTCTATCACATCTTCATTGTCACTCCATTCATTGGTGGCTCTCTGCCCCAAATATACCTCGTCTGTTGAGTGACTGGATAGGATTTCTATGAGGGCTATGCCCAGGGTCGTTTGAAATTGGTTATTAACCGTTTTGAGGTAAAACAAGTCCGGATTCTCCACCAGCTCTGAGAATTCTTGGGACCCTTCTTCTGGAATGAACCTTCTGCTTATGGTGGGCCGATTAGGCATGTATCCGGCGTATGGGTATTGCCCAAAATTAACAGCAGCGTGAAGAGCCGAGGCCACCCATATGATTGTCGTTAATGCCTTTTCAACTTCTTCCACGGTTTCCATGCTGTACCACCATGTTTCGTCCTTCTTGTCTCCGTGACCAACATTTCTGATTTCGCTCCACCATGCTTGAAGCTCTGTATCAGATTTCACTGCAGCGTCATTCTGGTAGTAGAAGGACAGGTACTCCTTAACCCAAGATACTATTGCGAACCATATGTCTAATCCATCCACAGCATAAGGGTAGTCTTCGATCATCAGCTTCAGCCCGTAGGGCATTGATGAGTCCACCACTGCCATACCCCTGTTACCCGTAGCCACATATAGGTAAATATATTAATCAAAATAAAAATGGATGACACACAGATCAAGCTCAGATTTCAGTCAGTGTTGATTATGATTACCTTTTGAGGAGATCTGCAGGTAACCCTTGTTCGTCAAACCTCCAGTGCTTGTACACTGCCGAAGAAATCTCCATGGCATACTTTCCAGGAAAGACTGTTCTTTCAAGAATGCCTCCGCCATTTATAAGAATTTGGCGAGCCAGAGCATTGATGTTCATTGTGTCGCGGAAATGAGGACTCAGTAGCTTGTGAACGGGATGCATCACACTCAGCTGTCTGTTGGTAGCAATAACAAATGGTTCCGTAACTGCATGAGTCTTCAGCCTGAAAGAATCCGACCATTACAGTC